>PVKY010007106.1:0-15243 GCA_004027775.1 Bradypus variegatus | reverse complement strand
CCTTCTCCTGCTTGTTTTCCACCCCTTTCCTCTGTCCTCCTGTCCTTTCTTCTCCCATAACTCCCCTCTCCCTTTCCCTATTCTTTGCTTAGCTTTGCCCTCTGCCTCTCTAGTGTCTGGATTTTGCACCTCCCACCCCTTCCCCTTGACTTTGCAGCCCCCTCCTCCGTTTGCTCCCCTCTCCCTCACTTCTATAAAGCCTGGGTCCCTTTTCCTCTCCCTAGGCCTGAGCAGGGAGGGCATGTCCTGCTCTCTTCCTCCAACACTCACTAAAAATGCCCAAACCCAGGCTCCCATGAAACCCTACCTGATTGAAGCTCTATTTTATTTCCTTCTTCTGACTCTTAACCACTCACATTTACTCATAATATTTATTCCAGTCCCTTTCTTCTCTTCCATTTACTCCAGTCATATATCTTCCAGGAATTGTACACTTTTAAAAAATACAGTTTAAAGTTCACAACAGAAACACTGGCGAATGGCCCTGGAACTTGGATAGGTCTTTGGAATTCGAAGTGGTGTTTGGGGCCGGGCCCCTGATCCCGGCTTGTGTGCTGAGCACTGTCCTCGCTGGCTTTCTCTACTGCCTTCTCCTGAAGACACATCGTTCACAGCTCAATTTATGGGTAGCAAATTGTGTCGATTTTGCTTCTGTGACACTTACTGGCTCCTAATGGTTAGGATTATTCTGTCCGTGTGCACTGAGTGTGGGGTGATTGAGCACTGTGGATCGGTGGGTGCTCCAGACTTCCTGTTAGAGATTCATATGGGAAAAACCTCAAGGGCTGCTGCGTTGTGACTGCTGAACGTGGCAAAATGAGGACCAGAATGACAGTGTAGTCGGTTTCTCATGTAACTAAACTCATTAGTTTTAAAATTTTGAGGTTGTATTCTTCCTCTTTTTTTGGCTGTGGGTGGTGGGGACAGTTAAAAGAGCTTTAATTGTTATGAAATGATGAGATTGTTGACGGTAGATTTTTATTTTACCAAAGTTGTTTAAAATACTTTTATTTTGCAAAATAAAAAGTTGACAACCCTAGGTTGTCTTCCAAATTTGGGGGGATTTTTATGAGACTGTGAAATCCGAAAGTCTGGAAGCCACTGCCTTTTCAAATGCAGATTAAATGCCATCATCAGTGAGTGCTTGGCTGAATCCGTCTCTTCAGTGAATTTAGGACACCTGCAAGTGCGGGATGTTGGGGGTGCAAAGGTGAACAGCATAGCCATCGTTTGGAACTTCCAGGCTTAACAGGGAGAAAAAAAATCTAAATAGATAAAAAACTGCAAATTGAAATTAGTGTTATGAAGAATGTGTGTGTGTGTATGAGTGTGTGCACATTACACATGTCAGTGGTCTTGGAACAGGAGATATTTTAAATGATGGGTAAAGGATGAGAAAGCTATTTATACAAAGAGTGGGGGGAATAGCATTCCAGGTAGGCAACAACAAATACACCACCTCGGATTTGAGAATGAACTTGGCTTGGTCACAGTAGCAGGAGAGGCACAGGGATAGACTGTCGAAAGCAAGTGGGGCATTGGTACAAGATGAGATCAGAAAATTAAGAAAGAGCCAGATCATGTCAGGTCTTGAGGGACTTGGAAAGGAGATTGGATTTTAGTTGTCTCAATTCAGTGAAAAGTATAGAGGGTTTTTAAAAAATTTTTTTCTTGATGTAATTTATTTTAAAAAATGAGATATAATTTTCCTGTGATAAAATGCACAGGTATTAACTGTATAGTTTGATGTGTTTTGATAAATGTATAAACCTATGTAACCACCACCTTAATTAAAATACAGAACATTTGCATCACTCCCAAAAGTTCCTTTCCAGTTATTCCTGTCCTCCCGTCACCTCAGGCAAACACTGATCTGTTTTCTGTGGCCACAGCTAAGTTTCACCAGTTCTCAAATCTCATGTAAATGGAGCCATATAGTGTATATGATTTGTGTCTGGCTTCTTTTGCTTAGCGTAATGTTTTTGGATTCATCCATGCTGTTGAGTAGAGCAACAGTTTGTGCCTTTTTATTACTGAATAGCATTCCATTTAATGTATGTATAACAATATTCTTATATATTCATCTGATGATGGACATTTGGCATGTTTCTAGTGTGGGGTTATTATGAATGAAACTTCTATGAACATGCCCATACCCATTTTTTTGAAGATGTTTATTGTTATGCTGTTGGGTATGGATTATAGGATAGATGTATGTATAACTTTATGAGAAACTGCAAAACTGTCTTTAAAAGTGTTTCCACCTTTTTATCATCTCTCCATATTATAGAAGGGTTCTAGTTACTTCCCATCCTCTTCAATACTTGGTATGGTCAAGTTTTTAAACTTCAGTCACCGTGAGCTGGTATCATGTGATATGTTAAATATGCATTTTCCGATAACTAATAGAATTGACCATTTTATTATGTGGTTATTGGCCATATCTTCTTTTGTGAAGTTTTTTTTCAAGCTTTTGGCCACTTTAAACTCTGTTTGTTTACCTTTTTACTATTGAGTTCTTTATAGATTCTGGAAGCTAGCCCTTTACCAGATATATGTATCACAATATTTCCTCCCTATCTATGGCTTGAGTTATTTTTGTAATCATGTCTTCTGATGAATTTACCCTTATCATTATGAAATTACCTTCTTTATCACTTTGCTTTCTTATTCTTAGTGTTGACATGATATATATTTTCCACTCTTTATTTCAGTCTGTCTGTTTGTACTGAAAGTGCATCACTTGTAAAAGGTCTTGCCTTTTTAAAGTCTCACAATCTTCATTTTTAAATGGGATTTTTAAAATCCCTGTACATTTACTGTAATTATTGATATGGTTGGGTTTAAATCTAGCATTTTGTTATTTATTTTATCTGTTGTCCTCTCTTATGTGTTCTATTGTTCCTTGTTTTTTGTCTTCTTTTGGTTTAAGTGATTCCTTTTTAGTAGGCTATCTTATCTCCTTTGTTGGACTTTTAGCTGCGTTTCTTCATATTAATATTTTCGTGATGACTCTAAAGATTACAATATGCATCCTTAGCTTATCACTGTCTACCTTGATTTAATTTTGTACCATTTCATGTATAATTCTCTCCTCCTATCATTTGTGCTGCATAAGAGATAAGCCCCACAATATAGTGCTATTATTTTTTGTTTTAAATAGTCAATATTGTATTTTAACATATTTAATAAAAGAAATACAAACTATCTTTTATATTTACCCACATATTTATCATTTCCAGTGCTCCTCCTTCCTGTATAACCAAATTTCCTTGTGGTATCAGTTCCCTTCATTTTAAGAAGTACTTCTTTTAGCATTTCTTTTAGTGTGGGCCAAATGGCAACATATTTTCCAGCTTTCATTTATTGGAAAGTGTCTTTATTTTGCCTTTGTTTACTGGATATTGAATTCTAGGTTGACACTTTTTTTTCTTTCATCACTTTATGTTCTTCCATTGTCTTCTGATTTGTATGGCTTCTGATGAAAGCCAGCTGCTCTTTTCAGTGTTGTTCCCCTTTATGTGTTCTCCCCCTCCTTCTTGCTGCTTTTAAGAGTTTTTCTTTTTTGTTGATTTTCAGAAATTTGTGTATATGCTTAGGATTAATTTTCTTTATATTTTTCCTACTGGGGATTCATGGAATTTCCTTGATGTGCCTGGGTTAATTTTTTTTTTAAATCAAATTTGGAAAACTTCAGCTATTATTTTCTCATTTTTTTTTTCCTGCTCCATTTTATCTTTCCTCTCTTTCTGGGACTCTAATGACATGTAATTAGATCACTTGATACAGTTCCACTGGTTAATGGGAATTTTAATATATTTCTCCAAACTTTTTTTCTCCTGTGCTTCCGTTTGTTTAATTTCTGTTATCCAGTCTTAAAGTTCATGATCTTTTCTTTTCTCGTATTCCATCTGCAGGTAGTGCCATACAGTGATTTTATAATTTTAAGATATCATGTTCTTTTGTTCTAGGATTTCCATTTGATTTTTTTTTTAAGTTTCCAGATCTCTAGTGAAATTCCCCATTTCTTTTCACATTATATCCATCTATCTTTTCCTGTAGGCTTTTTAACATGTTTATCACAGTTATTTTAGAGCCCCTGCCTGTTAATTGAACATCTGCTCATTTGTGTGTGTTTCAATTGAGTGATTTCTCTCTTGAGTATGGATCAAATTTTTCCATTTGTTGCCTGTCTAGAAAGTTTGTATTATGTATTGGACATTGTGGATGACATGTTGAAGAGACTCTGGATTGTGTTACTTTCCTCTGATAAATGTTAAGTTTGGTTCTAGCAGGCAGTTAAGTTGTTGGCATTTCACCCTGAACTAAAGGAAGGCTTATTTTAAACTACATTAGGGAGACTGAATTTCAGTATTTATCTTAGTCCTAGGATAAATCCTTTAGGTCCTGGGGCATAGACTTTACTCTTAAGACTTGGAGCTTCTGAGATTTTATTGGAATACCTGAGGTGTTTATCTAGCCTGACTAACTTGGTAGAATTCAGACTCCAAACCCTATCTCTCCTGTAGTGTGTGGCAGCTGAAATTTCTGCTCAGCTCATTCAGGCTTCCAGCTGTTCTTCTGTCCCTGGGATCCTTGGAGGCTCCCCTGTGTATATATAGTTCAGGAGTCATCCAAATATTTGAGGGGAGTTTATATGCAGATCTAGGGGCTTCCTCTTTTCTGGCTTCATCTTTACTGTAATTTTCCCCTTTAATTTCCAGCTTTTCTAGTAGCCCTAAACCCTCTCCTCTGACTCTTCAGGCCAATAGGACTAAAACTGTCTGCTTGAGTTCCAGCTGCCCAGTACCTTATATACTGCTCTCTTGGGAAAAACCTCTTATACACAATTCTTGTCTATTTTAGTTCCCTCCTTCAAGAATTCAATGCCTTACAGTTTATCACCATTTTTGGTCATGCTTCAGTGCCCTTAAACAGTAGTTTTAAATATTTTGTCAAAAGCTCATAATTGTTATCTTCAGGAAGGTCAGACTGATACAGATTACTCTGTCATCACCAGAACTGGAAATCCATTAAAGTTTTTTAAGCAAGGGAGTGACATGACTGGACATATTTTTAGAAGGCCATTCTAGCAGCTGTGTGGAAACCCATAGTAAGGGTCAAGAGTGGACATAGAAACACAAATTAAGACTATTACCAGAATCCAGCAGTGGATGAAGATGGCTTGGACTAGGTGATGACTGAGGACACTGACCATAATTAGCAGTGGATGAGTTTGAAATGCATGTTTAGCAAGATTTGTTGATGAGTAGAGGGATGAGAATAAAGGGAGGATTAAGGAGGACTCTCAGCTTTCTGGTTTGAGCAACTGGATGACACCCTATTTATTGAGATCAGAAAGATTGGAGATGGATGAGATTTGGGGCCAAATCAAGTTTCATTTTGATATGTTAAGTTTTGAGATGACAATAAGATAAAGAATTGTCAAGCAAGCAATTGAATTGAAAGTCTGGAGCTCAGGCAAGAGGTCTAATTTAATAGGTCTGGTTGCTAGAATTCTGGAGTGAGATGTGCACTTGTGGAGGAAGGAATGCTACCTGTGGGATTGAGAACTGACAAAAACTAGTTAGAATCATGTGACTTTCTGAACTCTAAGTGAAACTGATGGATAGGAGAGATGAGAGGCTGGCAAGTAGGCCTCTGTAAAATGGGATGTTCTGGGGGAAGTTAACTGTGGCTGTTTTTTCTCTTGATATAGGGTTACAAGGAAGAGAAGATCCAAGGCGAATGCTGTGGGAGATGCCTGCCTATGGCTTGTACCATTCAGCTAAGAGAGGGACAGGTCATGACGCTGAAGGTGGGAATAAGCTGAGCTCAGGGGTTACTCCTCATGTCACCCACCTACTTTCCTATTTTGAGACCTCTTCTTCAAGGAACAGGACTGAGCTTGGTTTAGTACTGGCTTCTATTCCCACCTCTTTCTGATCTCATGAAGAAAACGTGGCTGCCTTATAGAAGGCACAGAGTTTTCGTCTTTAATTGAGTTATTTCACTGTTCTTCTTGACAAGAGTGTAGTTGGTGTATGGCCCCACATTGTGGAGTTGATCTTTAAGATTTTCTCCAGCCCTGAGAGTCTACAGGGTATGAGACTGCACAGGCAATCAGGGTGAAACAAACTGTTCTATGTAAGGCAGAGTCAGCCAGTGATACTGGGAAGTGGTACCCTTTGTTCACTGTTAGATCAGTTATCGATTAGCCATGTCACCCTTGCTATGTCTCAGTTCTTTAAGCTTTCAACTGGTCAGAGCAGTCTGGGGATTCTCTACATTTAGGCTTCCCTGCTCATAGTAAATAGGTGATGAAACTGGAACTCCACCTCCATTCAGCATTCCAGGCTTGGAGACTTTATGTATACTGTCTATTCTTGTTCCACAGCCCTTCTGATTGTTTCAGCAACTCCAAGGAGTCAAGACCATGGTTTGAAGTATCTTGGTAACCAAAATGTAGTTTTCAAATTTGATCTACCCACTTTCTTTCTTTTCTTTCAGCGTGATGAGACTCTCCAGGATGGCTGTGATACTCACTTATGCAGGGTCAATGAGAGAGGAGAGTACATCTGGGAGAAGAAGATTACGGGCTGCCCGCCCTTTGATGGACACAGATGTCTGGCTGAGGGAGTAAGTAGTTGAAGTTCAGGCCCTGCTTTCTTCTTCACTGTCTCAGTCTTTGACTCTAAGAACAGAGTCCTTCTCCTGAACATAAAGCAGCCCAACTCTGACCTGACTTCCTGGTGTCCAAGTTAATGAACCAGTTTAAGAATCAATGATATTACCAAATCAAAGTCTGGTGAAGAGACAAAACTATCTGCAGTATAGGATGCTTATAAAAATCTTTTTGTTGGGGAGATGGAATCTGTGATTCTTGAGTAGGAAGGTCAGAGATCAATCTGATTACCAGTCTGCACTGGGAATAATGATCCTGATGACTCAACTGGAAGAGAATTCAGGTTCTCTGAATTCAGGTTAGGGGTTGGGGTTTCAGCCTCGTGAGGTTGTGTCAGTCTGCTGACGTTTGTGATGGGAAAGCATAGTTTACATTTGGGGCAATGAGTCTGAGCCAGGAACTGCCTTGGGGTAAGCTGAACAAATATCCTGTTTGTGCCTAATCTGGGACCTTGCTGTTTTCTTAGGGGAAAATCATGAAAATTCCAGGCACCTGCTGTGACACATGTGAGTATATTACCAGTAATTGCCTGTCCCTTGAAACCCATCAGACCAAGTCCAGGGGCTCTGTTCTTTGGCATAAGCCTTATTCAAGAAAGATGACTTCTTGCTCATTGGCCAGTCATTATGTTCACGTGTACTGGGGAGTGGCCTCCCTTCGCTGACTGTACCCCACTATTCCCCTTGCTCATATCCCCTTTCAAATGTCCGTGCAGCAGTCTCTGCCTCTCCTTTCCTATGATCTCCTTACTGTCCCTAACCTCTTATCTGCCTATCCCTGACAGCAGCCTTCTGTCCTCATAGTTCTGTGATGAGATTATCTCTTCTCTCCCCAGCCAGAGTGTAGGCTCCTTGAGGACAGGCACTCAGTACACATCAGTTCATACAGATATCAGTGTCACACAGCAATCTTGGAGACAAGGGGGAGCCATCAACCTGTTAACGTTAGCCCCACTGTGTGCTGTGGGTGCAGGACCTAGAGTAGCCCTGCAGGGACTCACAGGCCATTCAAGTTGGTAACCACCCCCTTCACTCCTGACCTTGCAGTTACGCTGTGCCGATTGGTCGTAGTAATTCATCACAGCTTTGTAGCTCAGACTAACAAGCCTGCATATCTGGACTTTTTGTCTGTTTGTTTTGTTTTTGGGTTCATGGACCCATACTTGTTTTCTGGTGGGGAAAGGAAGAGTGAAAACATGAATACCTTCCATGTACAATCATTCTTTTCTTTGATGGCTTTCTCTGACAGCCCCTGCAATTGCTGTAACCAAATCACAGATTGAGGAAATATGCTCTGAAGGCATCTCTTTCTGTTATTCCTATCTGAGTGGTTTAAGAATGGTCAGGAAACCATCAGAGTAGATAAATTCTCTCTAGGTGCACTGCACACAGAATTTAGCTAAGAGACCATTATCTGCAAAACCAGCAGTGAAGGGCCTTTGTCACTCAGTGTGTTCAGGAGGCTTTGAGACCCTTCAAAAGGAAAACAAGTGGGGCTCAGGGATTTAAATTTACAGCAAAAGAATATAGTATGTTGGCCTAAATATGTTGTCCTTATTCATCATCTTAATGTAGTTGGCAGGCTCTCTTTTTAAAATGAAATTATTCAGAGGCTGGGAAGCAGACTCATAGAATTAGGGTTAATTTAGATATGGAGCCATCCAGGAATGGAAAACTTCCAAAATTCAGATGGGAATGGTGAGCTGGCATTCAATCTTAGGATTCTCAGAGAGCCAAGGAGAGGTTCAGATGTGAATGCCACCAATCCTGTATGTAAGGAAACCTGTGCCAGAGACCTGGAGGTGGCAGTTCCCAAGGAAGGACTGCATGGGGCCCCCTAGCAGTCTTCTCGGCCCTTGCAGAGGCAGGGAGCATCCTGTGTGGCCAAGGCTTTTGCCTTTCCTCTTACCCAGAGGCAGAGGTGGATAGATATTAACTATATCTATTGGCTACTTCATTGCCCATTAGCTTCTGTATGTAGCTAGAAGCATGAATAGATTGCCCTAGCCATTATGGTTTTCAGTTTTCTGTTATATAGAAGCAAGTCTCCTCCATCTGTATCAACAAAACACAGCAAAGCAAGTTTCTTCCTGCATTTAAAATTCTACCAGCGATAACTGTCTCTGAACATGAAAGACCAGGGGCAGCTAAGGTGAACCGGGATAACTTAATTCTCCTCCCTGTGGCTGCCTCTGGTTATTTGTTTACTGCACAACTTCCAGCCCAGTGAAGGGGCTGGGGCTGAAGAGTGTTCTACAGAACCCCAGCCATGGCTCCAGTTCCATTTCTCACTTGTCCCATAGGTGAGGAGCCTGACTGCAAAGACATCACAGCCACGCTGCGGTCTGTCAAAGTGGGAGACTGTAAGTCTGAAGAGGAAGTGGACATTCATTACTGCCAGGTAAGGGGTCCCTGACTTCAATGATGCCTAAGGTGGGAAGGGTTAAGCCTCCTTGTTTAGAAACATGTCTTTGGTTACCTTCTAGAGGGTTCCAGAAAATGAGAGGGAGGAGAGGTGAAAGGAACTGGTAGCAAAAAAGTGTTTTATTGAAGTAGTTGGGAACTTTTGAACCTGGAAGAAAAATCTAAGAAAGACTCAAGAAGTCCCTTTAAAGAGACTGGAGATTCATTTATGGAAGATAGGCGCTACTTTTCTGAAGGTCAATCATGCATAGAAGTCACCGATAGAGGGATTTGGGTGCGGTGCGACCATAAAGAGAGGGAAACTCAGAGTGAGAGGAAATTTCAGACTTCTCTGAGCTCTGCCTAGCTGCCCTGCTTCTCGGGGCTGCCTTGCCTGGAGAGGGCGGGTGGGCAGCTGGCCCACCGTCGTGGCCATGCCCCGCCTCTCTCGCTCCTTGCAGGGTAAATGCGCCAGCAAGGCGGTGTACTCCATCGACACCGAGGATGTGCCGGACCAGTGTTCCTGCTGCTCACCCGCGCAGACCGAGCCCATGCGGGTGCCCCTGCGCTGCGCCAACGGCTCCGTCGTGTACCACGAGGTCCTCAACGCCGTGCAGTGCAAGTGCGCCCCGCGGAAGTGCAGCCAGTGAGACGCCACTGCCGCCCGGTCCTCTGTGCGCTCTGCTCTCGCGCCCTCCGGGGCCCACAATAAAGGCCAATCTTTCTTCTTGCAATAAGGCTGATGGTTCATTGCAACTTGTGGGCTGGGAAGTTCTGAGGGAGAAAACGCAGGCCCCACCTGAGAGCGCTGGAGCCCCAGTGCCTGGGGGAGGTCGTCGGACCTCTGGGGAAAGGTGGGGTGAGGAGGGGTCAGTGTGGACAGGCATCCTCAGGAAACGCAGCCCAGTGGCTGGAAGTTAAAGGGATTGCGAGGGAAAACCAGGTTCTCAAATCTCTGAACCAACCCCTGGGCTTCTGGGGCGAGTGGAGGGTTGGGCCCAGATAGGTGTGGCTGTCAGCGTGGCTGACCCAGTGGAGGAGGCGTCTGACCAAGGGTTTCTCTGAGCCTTGGACATAGTTCCTGTACCCTCAGTGGTCCCTGTGGCCGAGGGAGGGGCTGAGGACTGAGGGGCCTGGAAACGGAATGTGAGCAGCTGCAGGAACATGGTCCCACCACAAGCTTCCCCACAGCGGGATGAGGCTGGCACTTGGAGGCAGAAACAGGTCACATGCATTACCCTTGCACAGCTGTGCAGCCTCTACATTGCTCTATAAATGTGAGGAGTGGCAAGAATGAAAATGGGGAAATCAAGGCTCAGAACGGGGAAAAAAGTGACTTTAACACCATGGATAGAGCATTAGGGATTTATTTCGTCCTGAAGGGGGAAAAAGCTGAGTTTCTTTTGGATTCTATGATAGATAGCAAGGCCCTACCTACCCAAGACATCCTGTCACAAGAAAGGAAGAGGCACAGGGAGCACCAACTATCACCTAGTCCCCAGATCACTCATCAGCACTGTGGCTCTCAACTAGAAATTGTCCTTCCCTAAAATTTATGAAAATAATTTCCACGTGCAAGATGGTAGGGACCCATAGCCTGGGGAGAGAAAACCTATTGAGAATTAAGGGGATTTTGTGGAAATGGTACAGGAATTTGATGGAGAATTGGTTTACATCCCAGACCCTTCTAACACAGGAGAGAATCAACTCATTGAAGGCATTGGATGCTGGAGCTGGAGAGGATTTAGACATCAAGGACCCACTGCCCCTGCCCTTCCCCTTTTCAGATGATGAAAGCAGCTCAGAGAACTCAAGTGACTTGCCAAAGGTCACACAGCAGCATGGCAGGCAGGGCCAGTTCAGACCCTGATGCCTTGGCTCCTAGACAAGAATTTCCAGGCCATTCCACCAAGGCTGTGAGATGTCTGAAGCTTGCAGACTCTTTCCTTGCTCTCATGAAAACTGCTGCATTTCAAGGTCTCAATCTTTTCTGTTACTGTCTGGAATTAACCTCAAGAGAACATCCATCACAGGAAAATAGCATGGATTGTGTTGAGTAGGTTTGGTGGAGAGTGTCGTGGGGGAGAGGGGAGGAAGAATGAATAGAAGTTTTATATAACTGCTCAATAATTCAAAGGTTGTCATCTCTCCATCCATCACCCTGCCCCCAACTTTGAGTAGCCTCTAAGGTCTCTGCAGGAAACCAGATCCAGGGACAGGGAATTAACTGTCACTCTTCTAACTGATTGCCTAACACTACCTGGGGACAGGGTGCTATTGGAGGAAACACCCACAGAAAAACTCAGCAGGGAGGTGACCTCTGCCGCCTAAGCTGTCAATTTCCCAACGGCTTGTGCCTTGATGTCCTGAAGTTCTCTTTACATTTACCAATAGGACATTTCTCTGTCAAGAAAAAAGCAGAATCAAGAAAATTGCATGTTTTGATTAAAAAAAATTGGGAGGGAGCAGGGTAAAAAGGATGCAGGAGGAGAGAGTGGCGTTGCTGGTGGGCTGCGTGCAGCACAGGGACCCTCCTTCCTGCTCACCCTCAGACGAGATGAGACAGTGTCCTCCAGAGTGCGTGTTTTAGGGGGAGTATACAGGGTTAAGAAAGTGCTGTAAGGAGAGAAAGGGAATGGATAAAGGAACGCTGGTGGGAAATTTTCCAGTGGTCTTGGGATTGAAAAGACATGAAGAAGGGCCTCTGGAAGTGGATGGGGAGAAGGGCATTGTTTGGGGGAAGAAAAAGGCCATCGAGAAAACTGTTATGACCCCGGACCCTGGAGCAGGCTGCTTGCTTTGGGATCCTCCTCCACCTGCTAAAGGCAGATGTCTTGACCTTTTACACTGCAGTCCACTCATTCTGTAAAACAGGCAGTGATCACCTATTAGAATTGTTGTTAGGATTAAAATAATTACTATGGACAAGGCAGTGAGAAGAGTGCCTGCTAAAAAGGGAGTCCTGCTTAAACATTAGCCGTTATCACCATCTGTGGACAGAGGAAAATGGGGTGGACATGATGCTTTTGGTTTTCCTTGGCTCTGCTCCTGACACTTCCGTGATGTCTTACACCTACTCTCCTTTACTGCCTGGATTGCTCACCTGTAAAGTGGGAGGAATCATCACCAGCCTGTCTTCTCAATACAGGAGATACAATTTTTCTTCACACTGAAAGTTCAGTGATTATAGATGGTGTGCTTCACCTTAACATTTTTTTCATTTCTTGGGTCCTGGGTATTAAAGAACTTGTTTAACTTCAGGGCATGCTGATATTATAGATGCCATCATCTGGAATGGCCCTTTGGCGGTTTTCTCTTCCACCCCCCTACCTCTAGCCAGGTGCTTAAAGCAGTCCAGAGAGATGGTGCTCCTCTTGTTCTCCAGGGATGCACCTGCCATAACCTACATCCTGTAGGTCTCATGGGAAAGCTCTTATGATACCTTCTCCTTCTGCCTCCTGCAGTCCCTTTCCCTGTCCTAGCTGTTCCTTAGGCACCTACTCCCAACCCCTGCTCCTTCTCTTCCTGTTTTAATCCAGAGAGGTGAGGCCAGCCAGTGGCAAGGGAGAGTGAAGGTAGGTCTGTGAAGGAGTAGTGTCCCCCCACCCCTGGGGCTAACCCCTGGACGGGCCGCCCTTTGCGGCGTGTGTGTGGGAGCTCTGCGTGTGGGATTGGAAACGAATCAGCCAGATGGTTCACGAGATAATCCGGCTGAGTTTTCACACCCTACCCAGGCAGGGAGGCACCTTCTGGGGTCGAGGAGAACAGGCGGCACTTGCTGTCTCGCCCTTCAGCTCCATTAGCCCGAGCGTGTCCTGGACTCGGCCCCACCGCAGGAATGCTCTCCTTTCCTGCCCCCCGGGCGCCGAGCGTCCGTGCGCCTGGGGCGCAGCTGGGAGAGCCCCGGCTTGGCCCGCGGCGGCACGGGGCTGGTAGCTTGGGGAAGGATGGGGGAGGAGGCGTGTGGCAGGCAAGGGGCGGGCACGGCCAGACGGAGCTGAGCCGCGATGGAATTAGCCCCGCGGCGGAATAAGCCTGTCCAGACGCCAGCGCAGCTGCGGGGCCGCCCGGGTTTGGCATCCCGTGTGCTGGCACCATGGCCACAACGGCGCTGCGCGGTGAGTCACCCCTGCCAGGGGACCCCGGCGAGTTGTAGCAGGGACAGGAGGTGGGGGCGTGCTAACTCCTGCCCCTGGAGATGGGTGACTCCAAATGAAACTGGAGAAGCTTTTGTGGAGAGTGACCTCCTTTCCCCAGGGTAGGAAGCTGAGCGCTGCCAGAGCAATTTCGGTGAGGCTTTTTATTTTTAATTAGTTAATTGATTAATTAGTCAAGGAGAGGGAAGGTAAGACAAGAGACAGAGGATGGGTGCAGCTGTTTTTTTGGTGGTGGATTACCAATCCCTTCCTCTGTAATTTTGTCTGTTAGAGTCTTTGGATGTTTAGCTTTTTTAGAATCTGAGGGCAAGCTAAAAACCAGCTGGGTTTCTGTCAGCCTTGCAAGAAGATGAGTTTGAGTTCACCCCCAGCAAATTGGACTTTTTCATCCTGGGACTGCCCTTAACAGTTTCAGAAAGTCTCCCAACCCTTATCCCAAACCCACCCTCAGGAATGGCTCTGATACTAGCCATTTACACCTCAGGATGCAGGGAAATGTGGTTATGCCTTTCCCCTGAGATTTTGTTAGAAGAAAAGCAAATAGAAGTTGAGTTTGGGAAGTAGGAAGTTATTCTGCCACACCTCCCACATTATACTGAATCAACAGGTGTGCTTGAGCAAGACTGACATTGCCTAGGACAGAGTTTGTGTTGGGAGTCCTGTTTCTGGTGCTTCTAGAGAGAGGCATGAATTGGGGTGGTGCTCCCTCTTTTGGCAGGGACAGCAAGCTGGGGGGTCTGGGAGGCAGGGTTAAACCTCTAATTTGAAAAGTAGTGTAAAAATTGGAAGGGTAGTAGACCATTTAGAACAGAGGCTCTCAATGTCTTCTTCCTTTACATATGAAAGGGATAAAAGGCCCTTAATCTATCAATTCTTTTCAATGTTTGGGAGAAGGGGATGTGAGGAACATCCCTTTGGGAGATATGTCTAAATGTGAACATGATCCCTAACCCCCATCTCACACCCGTATCTCAATTAATTAGAAATGGATCATATATCTAAACATTAAAGCTTTCTCTTAGTGTAATGCTTTCAACATTCATCCGTGTCATAGCATACATCAGCACTTCTTTCCTCTTTATGGCTGAATAATATTCCATTGTATGGGTAATCCACATTTTATTTATCCATTTGTCAGTTGATAGACATTTGGGTTTCCACTTTTTGGCTATTATGAATAATGCTATGAACATTCATGTACAAATTGTGGACATACATTTTCATTTCTGCTGGGTATATACCTAGGAGTGAAATTGCTGGGTCATATGGTAACTCAATATTTAACATTTTGGGTAACTCTAGACTAGTTTACAAAGTGGCGGCAGCATTTTACATTCCAAACAGCAATGTATGGGTATTCCAGTTTCTCTGCATCCTCATCAATACTTCTTATTGTCCATCTTTTTGATTATAGCCATCCTCGTGGGTGTGAAGTTGTATGTCATTGTGGTTTTGATTTGTATTTCTCTAATAACTAATGATGTTGAACATTTTTTCATGTGTTTCTTGGTCATTTGAATATCTTTGCTCATTTAAAAATTCAGATTCTTTGCTTATTTAAAAATTAGGTTATTTGTCTTTTTATTGTTCAGTTGTAAGAATTCTTATATATTCTGAATATAAGAGTATATATCTGATATATGACTTGCACGTATTTTCTCCCATTCTGTGAATTGTCTTTTCATTTTCTTGACAGGGTCCTTTGAAGCAAAGTTTTAAAATTTCATGAAGTCCAATTTATCTATTTTTTCTTTTGCTTCTTGTGATGTAGGTGTTATATTAAAGAAGCATTACCTAAGCCAAGGTTCTGGAAATTTACTCCTATGTTTCCCTCTAATAATTTTATAGTTTTAGCAATTACATTTAGGTCTATGGTCCCTTTTGAGTTAATTTTCATGCAAGGTGGGAAGAAAGGCTCTAAATTCATCTTTTGCTGGTGGATGTGCAGTTTTCCCAGTACCATTTGTTGAAAAGACTATTCATTCTCCATTTTTTGGCA
>PVKY010007105.1:0-15271 GCA_004027775.1 Bradypus variegatus | reverse complement strand
TCTCTCTCCTTCCTCTAGAATTTGATAAGTTCCTGGAAGAACGGGCCAAGGTTGCCGACCAGTTACCCAACCTCTCCAGCCCCTCAGCCAAGGAGCCCCCCAGTGGCACCGCCCCTCGGAAGAAGGCCCAAGAGAAAGATGATGACATGCTGTTTGCCTTATGAGGGCCAGGCCTGGCACCTGCAGCCCCGGTCCCTGCTGCTCCCACACCCCTGGGCGGGGGCCTCTCTTCCCTCCTTTGGTGTTTAGGCTGCTTCAGGGGTGACTTGTTCCCCCCATTCTCTCCTCCAGGATGGAGCTGCCCCAGCTGCAGCTGGGCTATGCTGCCTGGGGGTGTGGGAAGGCAGCTGGATGAGTAAGGGGTCAGGCCAGTGCTATATTGGGGTCCTGGCCCCCCTTGCCTCCGTCCCTACCCTGATAGACCACTACAACTCTGCTGAGAATTGGGGGTCCCGTGACAGACTGGCAAATGGGTTGAACTAGTGTGACTCCGCTGATGCCCCCCATGGGGCCTCCCTAGAGGAGCCTCCCTCAGCCCACACTGCCAGGCCACAAAAGCCCCCTGCCACAGCCACCTGTCCCTCCTGCACCGTGGAGCCCCAAGGTGGGGGCTCGCTATCAAGGGCAGGGGTGGTGGCACTCCATGTGGCACCCTGGCCAGGTAGGAAGCTGCACATGGCAGGGCAAGACCCCAGCAGTCCCCACTGCAGGGCACAGCTTCAGGGATGCCTGGAGCATCTGTGGCCCCTGCCACCACCCCCACTGCCTCCTTCATCCATCTTTTCTCTGTTCTGCCTGGACAGGCTCCACTGGGCACTGGGGCCCACGTGTTGGTTGATCCCCTTGTACTGGGAGACATGCCTTTCATATCCCCAATTAAAGGTAGAAAAAGAGCATGCTAGCAGTGTTGTTCAGTCTTCAGGTGGGACGTGATTCCTTAGCCCCGCCAGGGGCAGGGGCCACCTGCACAGCCCAGTCCCCCTCACAGTGCATGCTCCGGCCATGCCTTCCCTGCCTAGAGGCTCCTCAAGCTCCATCTGAGTGAAGCTGTTCCCTCTGTCCTGCGGGGCCAGCTCCTGCCCCACAACAGCTGCTCATGAGTCACGAAGAGGGAGCACATGGAGCTGGGGTTTGTGTGCTGCAGAAATGGATCTGCAGGAGGATGCCCGGCACTGTGCCAGGCTAGATGCCATCTCACGGAATCCCCAACCCCAGAAGAAGTTCATTTCCCATCCCCACCTCACAAGTGCTGAGGCTGGGATTCGTGGGTCATGTGAGCTGCCCCAGAGGCAGGACAGGCACAGTTGTTTACTATGTGTAGGCAAGTTCTCTGTACCCATTTTTCAGATGACAGCACTGAGGCTCAGTTTAGGTGACTTGCCCGCACAGCTGAGGCACTGAGCAACACATCGGGCACAGCAAATTCCACAGGGAGTAAGTTCTTACCTTACTGCCACTGCAGTGAGAGTGGCAGCTTGAGAGTCTTGGGGTGCCACCCTCTTCTGGGAGCATGTTGGAGCCACCTGGCCCACCCCTTGGTGGTGAGAGGGAAGTGGCTGGTGTGGAGCCATGACCTGCCTGAAAGGCCAGAGCAGGAGGAGCCAAGAAGTCTGCCTGCCTGGGTCCCGAGGGGCCTGGGCTTCCGGGCCTTTGGCAGGGTTTGCCTCAAAGCACCCATCCGGCTCCCACCAGGCCTTGGGCAAGCGGCACCACTTCTGAGGTACGGTCTAGAGCTGGGAGCCGGGGGACCAGGCCCAGCACCAGCCCTCCAGGGGAAGTGGGGGCAAGGGAAGGAGCTTGAGGGCAAGGCCCAGAGGAGCCTGCTACAGGGTGGGGATGCTGCTACCCAAAGGGGCCTGATGGTGGGGTGGGGACATGGCTGCCCAGTGGGTCCTGAAGTGGGCTGGGGCGCAGCTGCCCTTGGGATGGCTCATGGCCCAGGCTGAGCTTCTGAGCTTGCAGATGGGCCTCCTGGCAGAAGGCAGTGGCTGAATCTCGATTGTCCCCAGCCTAAAAGCCTCCCTTTTTAATTTTTTGTGGGTTTTTTTTTTTTTTTTTGCCTGCCCTTCAGCTGCTTCTGGCCCTCGCATGGTAGGGGACTAGCTTCCCCTCTATCCCCTGGGCAGCGAGCAGCCTCCTGGTCTTTTAGGAGATGGGAGCTCTTGGCACCCATAACCCACGCAGCTGGTCCAACCTTAGTGGTCTCCTGGGTCCTGCATGAGTTAACCATAGAATAGCCCAGATAAGGAAGACTATGGAGCTCACAGCGTGTTACATCTGGAGGTGATCCAGCCTTGCTCAGTCACTCCATGCTGCGACCCCCTCTGCTGATGGGGATCCTGGCCAGCCCTGCTGGTGTCTGTTCCACCTCAAAATTGGGAAAAGTGGGTGTACAATAATGTCAGTCTGCCGTGTCTGCTCCCTGCCTCCTTAGGGCACTCAGCACCCCTCCATCTTACCCTATTTTCTCAGTTTGCCAGGGCAGCCATGACAGATGCCACCCAGTAGCCCAGTAGCTAGCAACTGGAATCGACCTCACGTTTGGGGAGACAAATCCAACATCAATGTCGCGTCAGGCCATTCTTTCCCCAGAGCCTGTAGCATTCTGGTGCCAGTTTGCCATCATCCTTGGGGCTCCTCGGTTTGCATCTCTGCCTCCATCACATCCAAGCTGTCCCCTTGGTCTCCTCCAGTGGCTTTCTTGACTGCTTCCGATTTTCCTCTGCCGTATGAGGACTCCAGCCATATGGTTTAGGGCCTAACCAGATTCAATTTGGCCTCATCTAAATAGGATCTTCAAAGATTCTATTCACCAATGAGCCTACACCTTAACTAATAAAAGGCCCTATTTATAAATGGGTTCATGCCCACCAGAACATGGGTTAAGACTCGAACATGTCTTGATGGGGGACCTCATTCAGTCCCCACCATCAGCTTTGGATGACTCAAAGGGACCAGGTGCTGAGGACCTTTGTCCTTTCACTGAATGACTCAGACTGCTTGGTCTTGCTGGCCCAGCTGCCGCTTCCCCTGTAAGCTCTCATGACAGCAGAACTGCCTTGGAGGTCCCCTCCTTGGCGATTTCTGGCCAGCAGCCCCCAACAACACCTCAAACCCCAGTGCCTGGAACAGCAAGCTGGATTTTGTACTTGACTCCAGGTGTTGAGTGTGAGCCCTGTAAAGCACCTGGGATTTGGAACCATCTTTTTCATAACATGCACCTTTTCCAGCTGGTTCTGTATGTCTGAGGTCAGCTGAGTCTGGTGGTCAGATTAGAGGACAAATGACAATAATAGGTGAGATTAGACCCCCACTCCTCACAAACACACAGCACACACACACACACACACACACGAGTGCACACGTCAGGCTGTCCTGGTGAATTCTGAGAAAGCCTCACAAAAGGCATGGACCTTTGTCCCAAAGTCTGACCTGGGGTTCTGTGAGACTTGGGGCCACAGGACCTGCCGGCAAATCTGTGGCCCCTCTGGCCACCTCCTAGGACAAGATCTGGGCTCCCTTCCCCCACAGTCCCCACTTCTGCTGTGTGCCACACCCCAGCCAGGACCTTTTCACACCTCATAACAGCTGCTGCTTACAGGTGGGAAACTGAGGCTCAGGGAAGCAGGGACTTCCCTACACACATAGTAAGCAATGGAAGAGTGGGACCCGCAATCCTCTCTACTACTGTCTCTCCCCTACCCGGGCCTGCTGTCATTCTCTCCAGCACTGATTTACTGGGGTCCCTTCAAAGACCAGCCCTTTCCTCTCACACTCAACCAGGGAACTTTACCCCGGGTGGTCCCGCTGATGGCTTAAGGCGAAAATTTTCCAAGTCTTGGTGCTTTCCTGTGACAGCATTCCCGGATCACCACCTGGGCTAGAGGTGAGGGTGGCAGCAGGGGTGGGTGGCAGTGCGTGCCCTGGGGCTCATGTGGGGGGAAGCAGGACAGACAGAAATTCCGGGCTACAGGCTTTTAAATGAATAAAAGGATAACTGAATACCGAGTGTTTGGAACTGGGAGGCCAGGGGGGCGGGGCGTGGATGTGAGGGAGCAAGAGACCAGGAAAGCCTCCAGGCATCGGCGATAGCAGTCACCCCAGGGCGGTGGGAGGAGCTTCTCCTCCTCAAGGAGGGGCCTAGGGAGGAGGCGGGGCGGGGGCGGCATGGAGCCCCTGGTGCTGGCCCGCGCCCCTGCTCGCTCTCCTGTTTCCGGGCCGCGCGCCCTGGGCCGGGTCCCTGGACGGCGGCAGGAAGTCGCAGCCCGGCGCCAACGAGGACCAGCTGCCCGGCGGGCGAGAGGCCGCGGGCCTGCACCTGGCCCGCCGCGGGGCAGGATTAAGGAGGCGCCGGCGGCTCCGGCCCGGCCCGGCCCAGCTGCTGGGGAAGGCGGCCCCGGCCCTGGACTCGGGGCGGGAGGGCTGGAGCCGGGCCCAGGGGCGAGAGAAGGGCGCCTCGGACGCGGCCCCTAGGGCCTTCCATCTCCCTCCGTTCCCTGCCGCCTTCCCGGGGCCACCAGAAACGCCCTCCGCCACCCCCCAGCATCAGCATCCGGCTCCCTGACCGTAACAACCTCCAGTTGTCATAAAACGCAAAGCCTGGTTCGGCCATTTCTGAGCTGTGCGGCCTTAGGCAAATATCTTAATATCTCTGTGCGTCCATCTCCTCACTTGTAAAATGGTGGTAAAACAGTAGGTTGTTGTAAAGATCGAATGGGAGGACCTGTCACATAGAAAATGCTCCATGTGTGTTGTTATTGTCTCAGATGGCCCCCAGGCTCCCTCCCCCATTCCAGTAGCCGGGTAGGCTCGGGACTCTCCTGCCAGCGAGGGCCGTGGCCCCGGTTTAAGGTCAGTGTCCCAAGGCGGCCACGAGATGGCAGCAGCGTTGCATGTACTGGGGCCTGCAGGGGCGGCCGGGGTGGGGCCCAACACTCCAAGTCACTGTACTTGCTGGGTGCCACCAGAGAGATGGGGTTGCTGCCAGCTCCAGCACTGCCCCTCTCTGCCCTTGGTGTCCCCGCAAAAGGGCCTTTGTCCCCAGGCCCAAGCCCCACCAAACCCCTTTCCCTCCT
Organism: Bradypus variegatus; assembly: GCA_004027775.1. Lineage (NCBI taxonomy): Eukaryota > Metazoa > Chordata > Mammalia > Pilosa > Bradypodidae > Bradypus > Bradypus variegatus. The sequence goes on along the minus strand of PVKY010007105.1, from coordinate 10,196 downwards.
TCACCCCTTCTCAGACTGGTGGAACTGGGTGATGGTTAAAAGGCTGGGCACTGGCGTCACAGAGCTGGCTTCAAAGCCGGCCTCTGCTGTGTGCCTGGGCAACTGACAACCTCTGGGAGGCTCAGGTCTTCATCACACCTCCCTACCCACAGGCCTGCGGGAGGATTTGATGATACAAGCCAGCAGGGCCCAGCAAATGGTGGTTTTGGGGGAGGAAAACCCAGCCCTGTCCCCTCTGAGTCCCCTAAAGCTGTGCTTCTCCAGCACAGCCAAAGGTCATGTTGTAGGACACGTTTATTTACACACCTGTCCGTGGCACACACACCGCCCCCCAACACAAACACAAATCAGAACTCCCTAAGGACTGGTCCTGGGCTGCCGCTGCACAAGGCAAGGCTCAGCAAAGGTGGAGCTGATAGAACAAGGACTCACTGACCATGAGATGGGAAGGTCCTTAGCAACCATGAGGTCAGAAGTTTGCCAGCCTCATTTTTAGCAGAGAGTCCTTTCTTCAGAACAAACCATCCACAGAACATAAAGAGAAGACGACAGAGCTGCTCTGGTTGAAATGGGGTGCAAGCTACCCACTCCTCTTCCTCCTGGCAACCCCTGAAGAATGCCCACACGAGGCCAACGGCTCCAGGAACAACTCCAAGGTCCATCAGTTCTAATCCCGCCCCTTTGATTTACACTGGGGAGACTGAGGACCAGAGAGAGGAAGCAACTTCCCCGAGGATGCACAGCACGGGGGAGCAGAGCCAGCCAGCACCCAGTCTGAACGGATGCTGACAAAGGGTCTGCATCACCGGATTTGCAGTTTGCAGGAGTGACTCTAACCCAAAGGAAATGCTCTAGCAATGGAAATTCTGCTGGGACTGGGATCTGGATTTGTCCGACCATCCAGATTCCAAACATTCAGCCCAACACACTTTTACCAAGCGCTGGACTCTGTGCCAGGTTGTGTTCTGGGAATCCAAGCTGATTCAAGAGGCAGGGTGGCAGAGTGGGTAAGGGGACATGGTGCTGGCTGTGTAGCGCTGGGCAAGTCGCTTGATGTCTCTGTGAAATGGGCATTAATAGTACAGCTCTCAGGGGGGTGCCGTGAGGGCTAAATGATTGCACCACCTGCCATGCAGCGAGTGCTTGATAAATAGCTATTGATATTAGCCGTCTAAATCCCCCATGTAATCAGAGGCTCAAAGACAGGAACACTGCAGGCTGAAGGGATCATGGAGTACAGGCAGAGGAGGGAGGTCCTGGAGGAGCTGCATTCATTCACTCAATCATTCATTCATTCTACAAATATTGGTTGGGATTTCTGCTCCAGGCACTGAGGATCAACAACAGAGGATCAAAAAGTGATGGAACTTTCATAGTAGGGGAGACAGAAAGACAAGGAAAATAAAAGTTAGAAGGTGAAATGCGCTATGGGCAAGGACACAGGAGTGGGTGCAAAGGAGGGGACACTGTTACTCTTTTTTTAATCTCAAATTTCCAGAAAAGCTGCAGGGACAAGACAAAGACTTTTCATTCTGTACAGTGTTATGAAGAACTAGGAAAATTATAATATTTCAAAAGGAAAGAATTCTTGCAATGTTATTAATGACCCTAAGCAGGTTTTTTTTTTTTTAACATGTGTGCAACGCATTCAAGATAATCAATATTTTCATCACACTCAAAAGTTTCCTTGGGCTCCCTTGTCAAGGAACTTTACTCCCTGAACTGTTGGCAAGTAAGTTCCCAGCAGGATGCCCATCAACCTCCAAGCAAGGACACAACTCAGCCATCCGAATCAGGAAATTAATAGTGCATTTCTACCTTCTAGACCTCAGATCCCATTTGGATTCCTTTAATTGTTCTAATAATGTTCTTTCTAGCCAAGGGGTCCAGTTCAGGATCACATCCCGGTTAGTTGTCATGCTTCTTCAGCCTCCTTCAGTCTTTCCTCGATGCTCAGGGCCTTGACACTTTGGAAGATCACAGACCCCCATGATTTTATAGACAGTCCCTCAGTTTGGCATAGTCTGGTGTTTACTCACGATCAGGTTCAAGATATGCATCTCTAGCTGAATATCACATCCTACCCGGCGTGCAATTAAAATTTTTCCCGTTAGTGATAATGTTCGCTTTGATCATCTAAGTTGGCGTCCGTCCATCTTCTCTGTAGCAAAGTTCCTTCTTGTTCCTGTGTAACAAGGAATTTGTGGGGAGAGACTTTGAGACTACTAAACATCCAGCTTCTCATCAAACTACTTCTTTATATTGGTGCGGCCTCATGGATTGCCACTGGACTCAGTTCCTATTTTATTCAATAATCTGTTACTATCATTTGTTTTGAGGCTCAAATTGGCCCAGATTTGGCCAGTGGGAACCCCTTCAAGCTGACTTCTGTGTCCTTGTGATGTAGCCCCAACATCCTTTGAGCACTTTTTTAAAATATTTTTTTGGCTCAAGATATTCTGGGCTCATCTGCTTTCCCTGTCCCACCCCTGGAATCAACCATTTTGCCAAGGCGTCCTGGCCCTTTGGTGGAGAATGGTATTTAGCAGTCATGGTCTGGGTGCAACAGGCTCATAGTTAGGGTGGCAGCCCTGCCTCCACATCATCTCGGGGGACACACATGCTTAGATCCATGTGCATTTCTAGTTTATAGATGTAGAACATCATACTTTCACCCCAATAACTCCAATTACAATCCTTCTGGTTTTCTCCCTTTGCATAGGTATGACTCTCTTCCTGACAGGGAGAAATGTGGCTAGCTCCATTATCCTTAATTTATTCACTTCTCTGCTCAATCCCCCGTCAGTAAGCAAGCCCCCCATTGCTGCTGCCGTCCTCGCCCCTGCAGATGGCTTCCTGACCCTGCTTGAGTCTCAGCATCCCTCGATGGGCCCCGAAACCCTCCACAGCCTGTTTAGACCCCTCCTCACCCAGCTCAGGCTCCAATGCCCCACTCTGGGCCACGGCCACTCCCACGCCGACTTGGCACAGATGGCTACCCTGCCTGGCCTCACCTCCTGGCTTTTGGACCAAATTGTTCAGGACAGGAAAGGAAGAAAAGGAGGAAGAAAGAGGAATTTGCAATTTGAAGCAGGGAGGTCAAGATAAGCCTCTCTGGAGTGATATCTGAGCCCCACTGTCCCCCTCATCAAATGTTTGTGCATTTCTAGAATTTATGCCTCTAGAACTACCCCCTGCCCAATGCTTGCATCAGGAAGCACTTAGCCAGATGCCAGTTCCCTTTAGACCCTGTGGCCCTTCCCCCAGGGCACACGTGGGCCCCTCTCCAGGCACAGTCCAGGGCTGCATCACCCCAAACCATTACCCCTGCCCCTTGTGGGGCCTGAGAGAGCCATCCATGGGCCGGCCTGGCCTTGGGAGCCTGGAAGGGATAGGATGGGGGAAAGGGGAGCCTCAGGTGCAATGGCAGGACTAGGGGCTGTTCCCCAGGCCTCTCTACTACCCGTTTGTTTTTTTTATTGCAGATCCCAGGCAATGAGCTGGCAGGTTTCACTTCCTGTCCACCCTAGGGCAGGACCAGACTGGGGAAGCAGCCTCATTGGGCCCCATCTCTCCCCTGTCTCTGACTTAGGACTCCTGTGGCCTCTCCCTGCTCCTGCGCTGGGCCTGCCTGCACCCCTCTTCCCCCATGGTCGGGGCTGGCTTCCTGCTGAGGTTGCACCTCTGGGCTTGGTTTACAGAAGTGAGGAGCCCAGTGGGTCAGAGTTGGCAGGGTCCTTGGAGATCTGGGGCCACAGTGATCCAGTACAGGCAGGGAGACAGAAGCCCAGGGAATGGAGGGGACCTGCCTTGTGGCCACACAGCAGGCCAGTTCTAGAAACGGGGGTGCTGCCTTCCAGCCTAGTGCGGGGGCCTATGTGGCTCCTTGTTCCAGCCGGAGAGCACAGGGAGGGCAAGGCAGCCCCAGAAGGGTGGGCCAGTGGTGCAGAGGCCCGAGCACTGGACTGGAGACCTGAAACCCAGCGTCTGGCCCACACAACCGCTGACTTACTGTCTGGTTGGGGGCAAGCCCTTTCCTCTCTCTGGGCCTTGGTTTCCCCATCTGTCAACTGAATCAATTAAGTGATTAAGATTAATCACTTAATCAATTAAGTGATTAAGAATCACTTAATTCTAAGACCCCTTGTCACTCTGCTCTTCTGCCCAGTCAACCCCCAAATTCCACTATCCTCCCTCCAGAAAGGAAAGAAATGCAAGAAAGGAAATCCAAGTAGCAGATATGGAGAAACGGGACACTTGCGTACTTCTTCCACTGGAGGGCAAATGAGCCAGGCGAATGGGGAAAACACCAGGCAATTTGCTGTGAGGCCTTGAGCAAGTGTCTGCAGGGCTCTGAGCCTGGGAAGGGATGGAGGACGGCCTGTGCTCTGGGGTCGCCATCTCCACTCCACGGGGGGCCCTGCCCTGCCCTGCCCAGTCTCTTGCACACAGGGTGAGCAGGTAGCTGCTGTACCCACCAGGCTTAGGCCTAGTAGGTACACACTGGTGCATGCACACGCACATACATGCACGCACACACACATGCATGCACACACATGCACGCACGCACACATGCATGCACACACACACATGAATGCACACACACACATATAGGCATGCATGCACACATGCATGCACACACACGCACATGCATGCACACGTGCACACACACACATGCACCGGCTTTTCTAACTCCAGAGCAGCCCTAGGCATAGCTCCAGCCCCGAATAAAATGCAGTTCACCCAGAGCCCTGCAGGAACACTTTCTCCCCAGAAAAGAGGACTCAATGACTCAAGTCTCCAGCTGTGTGACCTGGGTTGAGTCAGTTGACCTTTTACAGCCTCACTTTTCTCCTCTGTGAAGTGGGGAACTGTTTTCTTTCCTTCTCAGGAGCGTTCCCACTGCTCAGTGAGAGCAGGGTCTCACCATCCCATGTGTAGCCAGTGGGAGACGGCAGGGAGGAACGGAAGGCAGCCCTCTTGCCCTTCTCTTCAGCTTGAACCACCTGCTTCCCCTTTCTGGGGTCTGCCTGGGGGCTGGGGCTGGGGGAGGGCGTTGGATGGGGGAGAATGCACAGCGGTTCCCAGCATGGGTTTCACTTCCCTCCTGCCCCCACAGACACCGAGGTCCTGGCAGGGGTCGGGCACTCCACATGGCATGGAGGAGGCCACCCAGGCCTCTGTCACCCCTGCCCTGGGCCGGCGAGCCGGCACCTGCACCTCCCACGCCTGTTCCACGGAACCCGATGGCAGGAAGGGGGTGAACCAAGGGCAGCTGGGAAGTCCCTCTGCAGAAACGCACCCAGCACCCTCCACCCTGCTCTGGTGTCTTGGCTGCTTCGGGGCATCTGTAGACTATTAAACCCACTATCCTGGTGGGATGGAGAACTTCTCCCACCTAGGAACACCTTTATCATGGTTTTCCCTAGGACCCTGGATTTGGAAGGTTTTCCTTTGAGTTTCTTTTTGTCCACAAAGCATTTGGCATTGCATTGGGTAATTATTATTTGCCCCTTTTATGCATCATAATCATACTTTGTCTCCAGCATTAGTTACTGAGTATCTCATTCAAGCCCAAAGTATCCCATTTACCAGGGCAGGCACATCCCGGGGGACTAACTGCACAACCTCTATTTGTCCAGCCCTGCTGGGCCCATCAGCAGTTTGGAACAGAACCCTCACCCAAAAGGGCAGAGGCTGAGGATGGGTGCACTTGCCACGAGCTCCGTCCTCATCCTGCCAGCAGGGGCACCCATCCCAGCATGGCTGGGGCTGGACTCTCCTGACCCCAAACCCAGCCTTAGGATGGGCTCGGTTTTAGGACGGCTCTCTGATTGGCAACCTGTTTCCCTCCCCTTTGTTCTGCCCCCATCCCCCACCCAAGTCCTTGTTGACATTGGCCTTTATACCCCCAGTCCGCACCCCTCCCCAGTTACTCACCAACTAGATACTGAGCCCATCTCTCACCAGCTGAGGACTGAGGTTGCTCAACTATTGCAATACAGCTTGAAAACTCCCAGGGAGGTGGAAAGCCACTGGTGCTTTCTAGCCTTCTCATCCATCTGTCTGTCATCTGTCCCTCCCATCCCTTCGGCACTGGTCCCTGCACCATCCTACCATCTGTTCATTCAACACACCTGCCCGTACACCTGTCCCTTCTTCCTGCATCCCTCCAGCCAGTGCCTGACCAGACACCTGCCACACAGATGCCTCCAGGGCCAGCCACGATGGCCACAGACATGGGGGCAGCACAGAGCGGGGACCACGGTGGCACCAGCTGAGGGAGAGAAGACACCCTTTCTGCCTCCTTCTCCCCATGACAGCAGTCAAAGAAAGACACCTGGAAGACAGGGAAAAGGGGTGACAGTGCAGGTGACACACTGACCCCCTGCAGTTCCCTCCCAGCTAAGCCCCGCAGTGCTGAAGGGGAGGGTGGCAGGTGGCTGTTAAGTTGGCTGTTGAGACTGGACTTTTTCAGACTTGAAAGTAACAAAAAAAGTTAGCATAACTGCCTGAGATATCAAAAAAGGTTCAGAATTAGAGGCTGGGCAATATCCAAGGCAGTGATGGGAGAAAAATGAAATTGTTATGCTCAGTTCCATTCATGGAGATTTGGAGCTGTAGGATCGGGGAGGGCACTGGGTGAGCTGAACTGCTCTGCCTCCAAGATGGAGGTGAATCTTGCCATTCAAATGCCGTCTGGGAAGAGAAAGATGAGAAGGGAGAAGGGAGAAGAGAAGGGAGGGGAGGAGAGAGGAGCCAGGAGAGGGGGTGGGACTGGGCAGAGGGTTGGGGGGGAGTCTACAGATGAACTACTGGGGCTGCGGGACCAAAACTGGAAGAGCAGACTCACCTAGGATGCCCCTTTAAATTATTTCCTGGGTGGTACCTGGTGTCACCCGTTTGCATGACCCCCAGATTTCAGTAAACGTTCTGCCCACTGTATTTGTCAGGAGGAGGGTTTTTGTGGAAATGGAGAAGAGATGAAGTTTCATGTCTGAGTCAGCACAGTAGAGTAGAACTCACCCAGGATGAGGCAGGAGGGCAGGGGAAGTGGTGAAAAACACAGGCATCCACGGCTCTCTGAGGCCTTCAAGAAGTCTTTGGGTTTCTACTGGTCATGAAGTTAGAGGTCTGAGGTGTCTCCTCTGCCTTCCCCCCAATATCTTCCTTCCATGTGGCCAGAATAAATTCGAAAGGCAAATCTGACCATGTTTTACAGCACCTTCCTCCTCCCTCCATCAACCCACCTAAAACCCTTTCATTTACCCTGGGGTTAAAGACCTATCTCCTGGCTGGGGCTCCAAGGCCCCTGGGGTCTAGCCCCTGCCACCCTCTCCAGATTCCCTGCACCCTAGAACACACCTTGCAAGTCCCACACCCTGACCGCAGGACCTTTGGATCTGCCGTACCTTCCCTCTGTCTAGAACACCCTCCCGCAGCCCAGCTCACTGACTCATCCTTCAGGCTCGGCTCAAGTGGCACTTCTGACAAGCCAGCCCTGACCTCCTGACCAGGCCACTCCTCTGTATGGGAGTCATCCCTGCCATTGCATTGGCAAAGAGGAGCCAAGTGGCCAGGGGATGGCTGAGGCTGTAGACCCATCAGGAGTCATGCCCGGCCCTGCCCCATGCCCATAGTCAGTTTCCATCTGAATCCCCAGCAAATGGGTCATCTGTTGCCAAGGGGGCAGGGGACTGCCTGTTAAGTAGACAGCCACCTGTGTCTCCATTTTACCATACACTGCGCTCTCTTGCAGAGGAGGAAGTGGGCTGGAAGACATTTCTGGAAGGTGGTGGCAAGGGCGGGAGCAAGAATGAACTCACCACATCTGGGGTCTGGAACCAGATTGGCCCAGTGAGATTGGGGGCTGTGCAGACTACAGCAGAGCTGCATTACTGGACAGCTTGTTCCTGTTATTATTGTTTTGTTTTGTTTGTTTGTTTGTTTGTTTTCTTTTTGCTTAGTTCTCTTTTTTTGTAATTTATTTATTTGATCAGCTGTTTTTAAGACTGGTAAAATGCAAGTCAGCCCATGTCATGAAAATCATGACACAAAAAACCTACATGCTATGAACTCCCTGAACAATGTAAAATCAATGTCTTATAATGTGAATATTAGGACCTAGTGACAGAAGCTAGTGGGGGGAATGATAATCTATTATGTTCAGATATGTTAATGATGGTGAATTCAAAGGTATAGGAATGTATAGGGGTGATGACTGTTAACGGGATTATAAATATCAGAGCTGTACTGGAGGCAATTAGGTTTGAAAAGAGTTGCTTAAAGTCATATATCTCACATATCAGCACTACAAATATAGATAAGTGTTTGCACTTCTAAGGTATGACACCAGAAAAGAGAGTTGACAACAGAACTGTATATGGGAAAAATCTACCTATTGCATACTAGAGAGTGTAATTAATAAGAATACCATATTAGTACCACACAAATACTAGGGACAAATAATTAAGAGCTGAAAAGAGCTATGAGGTGTTTTGGGTCATGAGAATTGTTTACAATGGAGAGTCATGAGGATTATACAACCAAGTGATGATAATGTGAGATATGGATGGATTATCATGGATGTAACATATGCTATGTGAACTTAGGAACCCCCTACTTCATAAGTCAAGTCCTCGATATTGAGGCTTGCTTGGGTAAAACTTATGGTTGTAAAGAGGAGGCTGAGCCCACCTATAATTATGCCTAGGAGAGTCACCTCCAGAGAACCTCTTTTGTTGCTTGAATGTGGACTTTCTCTCTCTAAGCCAAACTCTGCAAATAAATTCATCACCCTCCCCCTGACATGGGACAGGACCTCCCCAGATGAATGAGTCTCCCTGGTGACATGGAACATGGATTCCAGGAATGAGCTGGACCCTGGCATCGAGGGGTTGAGAATGCCTTTTGACCAAAAGGGGGAAAAGAAAGGCAACAAAATAAGGTTTCAGTGGCTAAGAGAATTCAAATAGAGTCAAGAAGCTGTCCTGGAGGTTACTCCTATGCAAGCTTCACCTAGATAAGCCAAATAACCATAGTATGATAAGCCCAAGTCAACAGTAATCCTCCAAACCCTAAAGAATACCTGGATCCCTATCTGAGACTTTATAAAAGTTTCACTTACTAAGTTTATTCTTCAGAAACTTAAATTCTCCAGAGAACTCCTATGCCAGCTAAGTCCCAAAACCCAGAGACAGTAGCCTCTTCAAGAACATCAACCAGATGTGTCCCCTTTGCCCATAATGTCGACACCCTTTTCAACATGAACACGTTAGGGTGGTCACTGCCTAGACATCCCTGAAGTTCAGGAAAGTGATTAAAGTAGAGGACGGGGTAGCAAAAGACAAGACAGAATTTAACAAAGGATTAAGAATATTGAATGTTTATATAATTTTCTTCTTCCTAGTTGCTAGGGTATCAGAATAGTTAAAAGGAAAGAAATGGAATGGTGGAACTGTAACCCATAGCATCCTTTGAAATTTGTTCTACAGCTACTTGTTAAATTGTAATTTAAAAGTTAGCATCTTTTTGTATATATGTTATATTTCACAATAAAGAAATAACTAAAACTATGGTAACGTAACTCATAACAACTTTCGAAATTTCCTATATAACTACTTCTTAAATCATACTTTGAAAGATATTACCTTTCTGCATATATGTTATATTTCATAATAAGGAAATAACTAAAACTGCTGAAACTGGAACTATAACCCATAATATTTTTTGAAATTTGCTAAGTACTTGTTAAATTGCACTTGGAAATTTACCACTTCTATGTATATATGTTATATTCTACAATTAAAGAATATAAAAAAACAACAACAATAATAAATATCAATTAAAAAAAAAAAACCCTACCTGTCAAAACCTTCCACTTTGGTCAGTGACATGTAAGGCTTTTTGTCTCAGCCTCCAACAGAAACCTGATAAAGATCAGCCCAGGGTCATAAACCAGTGGTGCCATCCAGCCTCTCCGTGTCTCACACCTGGCCTTTGCCTGCACACGTCCAGTGATGGGGCTCTCACTACCTCCTTTGGGGGGCAGCCCAATTCAGCTGGCCAGCCCCCAGCATTGACCCATGTATTAAGCCAGAAAATCTAATAGACATTTAAGGCAAACTCTTAGACCTTTGATCCTGATTTGCTTTCACTGGGTCTCATCTCCCTAGCTCAGAAATCTGGACTCATTA
>PVKY010007104.1:0-15300 GCA_004027775.1 Bradypus variegatus | reverse complement strand
TTTTTTTAATAGTAGCCATTATAATGGGTGTGAACTGGTATCTCATTGTGAGTTTGGTTTGCATTTCCTTGAGGGCTAATGACATTGAGCATCATGTATTCGGGATATTAAACCCTTGTTAGATATGTGGTTTCCAAATATTTTCTCCCATTTTGTAGATTGTCTTTTTACTTTCTTGATAAAGTTCTTTGATGCACAAAAGTTTTTTGATGAAGTTCTACTTGTTTTCTCTTTTTTTTTTGCTTATTCTTTTGAAGCCATTGCATAATGTAAGGTTCTGAAGATGTTCCCCTGTTTTATTCTAGGAGTTTTATAGTTTTGGTTCTTATATTTTGGTCTTTGATCCATTTTGAGTTAACTTTTGTGTATCGGTGAGGGTCAGGATCTACCTTCATTCCTTTGCATACGGCTATCCCAGTTCTCCCAGCACCATTTGTTGCAGAGAGTATTCTTTGATCCTTGTCAAAAATCAGTTGGGTAAGGTGTGAGGGTTTATTTTTGAACTCTCAATTCTGTTCCATCTAAACATCTAAGTGTCCTTTTTGCTCTAATACCCACCTTAATTTCAGTAGCATACACTGATTATGCTTCTTTACCCCTCCACCCACCCACCTTTATATAGTTTTCGTCACAAAAAATATCTTTATATATTGTGTCCAAAACCATAGCTTTATCATTATTTCATATTTATTTGCATTTTTGTTACTATAAGAAGAAAAAAGTGGAGTTAGAAGCCAAAAATTCAACAGTACCAGCTATTTATATTTACCTACATTGTTACTGTTACCAGATATTTTTATTTCTTCCCGCAGTTTTGATCAGTTGTCTAGTGTCCTGTCCTTTTCAACCTGAAGCGCTCCTAGTACTTCCTGTAGGGCTTTATTTGTGAATGTCTTAATCTTGCTCATTTTTGAAGGACAGTTTTGCCAGAAATAGAAGTCTTCACTGGCAATTTTTTTCTTTCAGCTCTTTAAATAAATATGCCATCCCACTGCTTTCTTGCCTCCATGGATTCTGATGTGATGGCGGCACTTAGTCTCACTGAGGCCCCCTCGTACTTGGCACGTTGGCTTGTGTCTTCTGTCTTTCAGGATTCTGTTTGTCTGTGGCATTTGACAGTTTGATTGTGATGTTTCTCAGTGTGGGTTTCTTTGAGCTTATCTGGAGTTCATTTTCCTTATTAGATGTATATTTCATGTCTTTCATTAAATTTGGGAAGTTTTCAGTAATAATTTCCTTGAATATTAATTCTTCCCCTCCCTGGCTCTCCTCTCCTTTTAGTAGTGCATGTATTGAGACACTCGATGGTGTCTGTTTGTTCCAGTTTGCTATGCTGCCGTTCTGCAAAACACCAGGAATGGATTGGCTTTTATAAAGGGGTTTATTTGGTTACACAGTTACAGTCTTAAGGCCTTTAAGTGTCCTAGGTAAGGAATCAACAATTGGGTACCTTCACTGTAGACAGGCCATTGGCATCTGGAAAACCTCTGTTAGCTGGGAAGGCACATGGCTGGTGTCTGCTTACTCCCACGTGTTTCAAAATGGCTTTCTCCAAAGCATGAGCTTTCAACAGCCTTCTTCAAAATGTCTCTGTAAGTTGCAGCAGCGAGCTCCTTCTGTCTGAGCTTCTTATATAGGACTCTGGTGAGTGAATTAAGAGCCACCCTGCATGGATGGGGTCCATATCTCCATGGAAATTGTCCAATCAAACATTTCACTCTCACAGTTGATTGAGTCACATCTCCATGGAAACAAAGAATTCCAATCTAATCAACACTAATACACTTGCCCCCATAAGATTGCATCAGAGAGCATGGTGTTTTGGGGGACATAGTGCATCCAAACTGGCACACTGCTTGACTTGACTTCATTCTTTTTTCTTTCTGCTTCTCAGACAGTGATTTTAATTGTTTTCTCTTTAAATTCACTGATTCTTTCTCCTGTCAACCTCTATCTGCTATTGAACCTCTCTAGGAAGTTTTTTTTTTTTTTTTCTTTCTGTTACTATGGTCTTTAGCTCTGTTTGGTTGGTTTCTTTTTATGATTCTTATCTCTTTATTGAAATTCCCTTTTTATCTCTTTATTGAAATTCCCTTTTTATTCATCTTTCATTTTCTTGGTCTTTTAGTTTTCTGTCCATGTTTTCCCTTAGTTCTTTGAGCAAATTTAAGGCAATTTTTTAAAAAAGTCTTTGATATTTCCAAAGTCTGGTTTTCCTCACTGATGATTTCTGATGCTTTATCTTGCTTTTTTGCTTGGGCTCTCATTTCCTGTTTTTTTGCATACCTTGAAATCTTTTATTACGCACTGGACATTTTATTGTTGTAATGTGCTATCTTGGAATTTAGTCACTGAGGTGTCTGTTCATTAAGTTTGTATCCAGCTGGTTATGACTGAGATTTCTTGAATACCAGTAGTTAACAAAAAAAAAAGTAAAGAAAAGAAGTCACCTTCCCAGGCTCTGTGGATTGGCCGTGTGAGCGCAGCCACCCTTGCAGTGGGGCAACGAACAGCCTGGGGCAGATCTTTTCTGCGCCTGCGTCTTCTCCTGGGCATGTGTACGCGGATGTGATTGGCCCTCTTCCCCTGAGTAAGGTTCTTTCTCCTGGTCCTTGTTCCTGTGTTGGGTGTCCTAAACCCAGTAATCATTTGCCCTAGGCACTTGTGGTTTGACTGTCGTCTTACAGCCTTTCAGCTGCCCTGCAGGCTGCTTTGATGTGTTGGGCAAGTTCTGGGCAGGTGAGCCTGGGTGAGTGTCCTGGCTCAGCCCTTCAGGCTGCCCCCAGACAGCTTGGTGCAGGTGTCCGTGTGCCTCAGTGTGTGTGGGTTCCTCTGTTACCTCCAGAACCAGGCCCAGAACCGAGCTGGGGAAGAGGCGGGGGCGGGGGCAGCTAAGGTGGCACGAGCATTCCCTGCCCTGCCTGTTACCGCAGTGCTTTGACTGTTTTCTGGGGCTCTGAGGGAGGCGAGGCTGCCTGTTCAGGCCCTTATTTAAAACTTCTGTGGGGGCACAGAGCCTTGGAGCATTTCACTCTGCCGTCTGACATCATTCCTCATCTTAGACCTTTTGAGGATCCAACCTCATACACAGACGCTAACTGTTTTTGATGAAAGCTTTTTCCTGAAACTTACACAATCTTCTGCCTTCTTAAGCACAGGAGACTGAATAAAGTCTTGTTTTTTCTTGATTTTGTTTTGAATGTCATGAATTCTCTGCTCTCATCATTGTGCTCCTGCAGAGGTTGATAACACCAATTGCAATAGCTTATGTTTCTGAATTACGGAACTTATTTACTATCCCCTTACATAATAAAAAACGTTTATTGGGCACCTATTGGCCAGGCCCTGCCTGGGCTCTGGAGACACAGTGAGCAGGACAAGCAGGCCTTGGTGCCTCTCTTGTCCTTGGGCCTTCCAGCACCGGTGCAGTGGGCCCGAGGGGCTGAAGTGACAGCCACGGTCCGCAGCTGGCGAGCGTGGAGTCCAGTGACACTTGGGTCCCTTGCCTGCCCATCTGGCACACTTCCCATGGCCCCCTGCTTCCTCTCCCTGTTCCTGTTTGGGGCAGTCACTGAGGTCTTTAGGGTCGTTAGCATCTGTGTGTCAAGTGAATGAAGAGCACTCCCTTGAGAGTTTCTTTCTCATAGTCCCTTATATTTAGTCAGTCTCATTTTGATTTCAATGCAGTGCAGAGATGATGGGGAACGTGGAGCTGGCCCCAGAAGTGGACATAAACAACCTGGAGCCTCTACTTTCTCCAAACGTGGTTTCTGAGCTGCTCGACACGTACATGTCAACCCTCACTGTGAGTAGAGCAGGCCTGGGTCAGCGCGCAGCATCTATGTTGGTTGAGTGCCCCTGGCTTCCGCCGATGGCAGTGGGCAGGAGAAGGGGGCAGGGAGTGTGTCTTCACGTTTACTGCCACGGGGATGTGTTGCTCAGTTGCTCTGGCTCTGCTGCTAGGAAATTGGGTCTTGAAATGTGCCTTTTCCTGTTAGATGAGAAGAGTGGTCCATTTGCTGTCAAAGTCTTTCATTTCATAGATGTGGAGACCTCCTCTGGCTGCAGGGGGAAGCTAGTCCTGTCCCCATGAGGCTGGCCAAGGCGCAGGCTGTCCTGGTGGCAGGGTCCTCCACTTCCTCTCTAGAGATGCTAGGCTGGGCTCTTAATTCTGAGCCCGGGAGGGTGGGAGGATGGAGAGAGGGCACTGAGTGGGAATCTAACTGCATCCTAAGAGCTACCAGGCTCTGACTGCATTCTAGCTAAAATGCGGAGAGCATCCATAGGACCTAGGGAGAGAAGCATCTGTGTCTTTTTTGGGAACATGGGGTGATGAGGGGTGATTGTTTCTGTTCTTCAGCAAACTGGACCTCACCAGGTGCTGGTTTGCTTTGTACTTGCGCGTACTTCTGACTAATCCAGCTCCAACGGGATATTCATCCTGAAGGTTTTCTGGTGGATTTTCCCTCTTTATGTTCAGAGGCAGGGTTTTGATGAAGCTACTGTTTAAAGCCTACAGAGAGTGGTTCATACCCTCTCTGCCCTTTGAGTGCATGTGGTGGCCAGTCACCCCTCCTCTTGGATTGGGAACTCTGGTTCTGGCCCTCTCAGGTCCCCTCAGAGCTGCGTGCCTTGTGTGCTGCTGTGTACCACTGCAGAGAAACCGCTTGGGCTCAGGCATGTGGCCGACTTTGAAAGTGCCCCTGCTTGCTTTCTTCACTCCTCCCTCAGTCGAACATTATTGCCTGGCTGCGGAAGGCGCTAGAGACAGACAAGAAGGACTGGATGAAGGAGACCGAGCCTGAGGCCGACCAGGATGGGTACTACCAGACCACGCTCCCTGCCATCGTCTTCCAGGTACAGCTCCGTGGGGATTTGCGCTTTCCAGTGCCGGGGGCTCACGGGATCAGTGGGCTTCACAGGTGGCATAAAGACACCTCGATCTTCACTATAGAGCACAGGGGAGGCAGAGAGCCCGGAGGTCAGATCCATCCCCTTCCGGCTCCAGTGATGAGGGAAACAAGGCTCTCCCCGGGGTGGTGACTTTGCCTCCTTCTTGTCAGATTAATC
Organism: Bradypus variegatus; assembly: GCA_004027775.1. Lineage (NCBI taxonomy): Eukaryota > Metazoa > Chordata > Mammalia > Pilosa > Bradypodidae > Bradypus > Bradypus variegatus. The sequence goes on along the minus strand of PVKY010007104.1, from coordinate 10,230 downwards.
TTCCTGATCTTGGATTTGAGCTGGAACTTAATTATGTTTTACTTTATCTGTAATAAATGGCCAGGATTTGTCTTCATAAATGCTACAACACTGAGTCTGAGCTGATGAATTTGGGAGAGGGGGTCCTTTGTCATTTTAAAATTACTCTCCCGCACATTTGTCATAGCACTGGGTGTTAGACCAACATTCATTCTCTTACAGTAATTTACTTCTTATTGTGCTGCCATTTCCTTGTGCTCTCCAACTTCCTGATTCTCTTTTCCTTTCTGGTCCATCAAATTCTCTTCCATTCAGTAGCATTCTGATAACAGGAGCTGCTGAATGGTGGTGGGAAATTCATGCAAGACTGTCCACCAGATAAGTGTTTGGTCTTTACTTGAGCCAGGCGGAAGCAAGGGCTAATGCTTGTTTCTCCCTTGACGATACCTTTATTTTTCATCCTTTCCTTGATTCTGGAAATCCTCTGGCTTGATGATGTACCTTATGTGGCAAGGACAGGGTTTCCCTCGCTTATGTCTTCCCAAGTCCAGCCCTTCTCTCGGGGCCAACCCCCTCATGCCAGCTGCAGCCGCCTCCTAATTCAAAAGAAAGAGCCTTAAAAAATCCAGATCACAGAGGACTTGAAAACGAGTGAGCTTGAATTACGCAGGAACAGCTGGGAGGCTGGACACCTCTGTCCTGCACCTGCCCCTGCACGGGCCTGTGCCCACCTGCCCCCCAGCAGCGCTCGGTCCTCTGAGCAGTACAGAGAGAAAGTGTCTGTTTCCCCTCGGTGGGAACCAGGCTGCAGATAATTAGTGACTTGCTTGGTTTCAACCCAGTGAGAACGTTTTTTTACTTTTAACTCTGTTTTTTCCACGTAGTTTTGTTTTCTCTGAATTTGGACTATCCTAATGACTGATTAGCAGATGGGGTTTTGCATCATGGGATGCCTGCACTCTAAATATACTCTTGTGTGTTTATATCAGAATTCATAAGTTCTCCACTTTTTAGATGTTTGAACAGAATCTTCAGGTTGCTGCTCAGATAAGTGAAGATTTGAAAACAAAGGTACTGGTTTTGTGTCTTCAGCAAATGAATTCTTTCTTGAGTAGGTATGTATTTTTGCCAATGTGTTACTTTAGAAAGTATAGTTTTTCAAAAATTAAAAGCAAAAATTTGTTGATAACTTTTATGTTTATGCCTATTAAAAAAAAAAAAAAGCCTGAGGATTCCCTGGACCGCACTTACTTCTGTTAATCTGAAACTCTGGAAGGTGAGCCAGGGCTCTTCCTTAGTGTCTCCCTTCTGAAATCAGAGTCACACTGCTGCCCTTGAGACCCCGGGTCTGGTAGGCTGTGGCATCCTATGCGATGTGACAGCAGTGCTGGCTGCATTGGAGTTGGGGTTTCTCCTTCAGACAAGTTACCCGTTTTTGTTACCTGAACTTCCTTGGGATCAGTTTGGCTTTTTGAAAGAGAACTTAATGATACAAATTATAAAATATATTAATACTGTTTCTCAAAAGAGCACATTTCTGAGAATTACGTATTTCCATTTTCACCTGCGTTTGGAAATCGTTCAGATGTTTTGAGAATTATGGCCAAAAGTTTGTGCTGTACAAACATCTTCTTCAGTGGGCGTGACTGAGTGTTGCTGGTGTGGTGGTTGTGTTTTCTCAGATACAGAGATGAAGCTCAGCTGTATAAAGAGGAGCATCTGCGGGACCGGCAGCACCCACACTGCTACGTTCAGTACATGGTCGCCATCATCAACAACTGCCAGACCTTCAAGTAAGCAGTGGCTGGTGGGCGCTGCGCTTGCGGGACCACAGGGAAGAGCGCGAGGACACGCGGCCATCCACTGAACCGTAAATGTTTTGTTACAGAGAATCCATAGTCAGTTTAAAAAGGAAGTATTTAAAACATGAAATGGAAGAGGGAATATCTATGAACCAACCAAACATGGACATGATTTTAGACACCATTGCAAAGGAGGGCTGCAGTAGCCTGCTGGAGGAAGTCTTCCTGGATCTAGAGGTTGGAATTGGCTCTTTTGTTCTTTCATTCTCTGGGCTAAAAACTGCAAGGATTTCCATACCGCCCTTCGGGACGCTTTGCAAACTGTGCGTCCTGTGAGCTGTGTAAACTGGTTGAGCTCTGTGCCTGCAGCTCACTGAGATATTCGTTTTAAATGCAAGTGGAGGGACCTCTGCTTCCCTGATACCTGGTTGCTTTGTGTGCTGCAGACCTAGATTTTGGGGTCCTTCCTATGCACGATTGACTAGAGGTTCCCAGTAAAACTACTTGGTGGATCACAAAATAGAAACAAGTGCCAAAACCAAATGGAGACCACATGCATGTGTATGAGTGCGCATACGTATTACACACAGAGGCACATGCTTACCCACATATCCACACACGTGAGCACACACATGCGTATTCACACACAGCAACATCCACTGCACACAGATGCACATAGCACGCGGTTCTCATGCCTATGCACGGTACCCTGCGTATGCACACGACGCTCTTACACACGTGCACACACTCACATGTGCACATCCCCAAAAGCCACGTAAGACCAGTCTCACCTTCGAATAGAGATGCAAAACAAACACGCAAACAGACAAAACCATTAGCGTAGTGAATTCAGCGTTGCATCAAAGGCAAGATGTGCCACGAGCAAGTAGTTTTATTTCAGAAACACAAGGGTGGGCCAGCAGCATCTGGAGTTATTGGCAGCAATCACAATCACAATGTATTTTAAAAATAAAACTGTCATTATCTCAGTACATACTAAATAGGCATTTGATAAAACTCGACAGTCTGGTAAAAATCCCCAACAAACTGTGACTAGAAGACTTCTCTAAGTGATGGTAAGTTTCCGAAATCAACAGCCTTCCCACTGAGGGGCATTTCCATGTAAGATGGGAGTGAGATGAGGAGGCTGACATCACTGCACAGACAGGCTGGGACCTTAAGTCTAGCAGAAGGGGTGAGATTCAGGAAAGGAAGAGAAAGATTGTTCGCAGAAAATTTTATGTGTGGGAAGTGTATGTGAACCAAGTGAAAAATTGTTGGAACTAATAAAATGTAAAAAATGACAAGATAAATATTTAAAAAATTGCTTTTGTTTCTGTCAGCTGAAACTAGTTTGAAAATGTAATGGAAAAAGACTCCATTCATGTAGCAAAATACGCAATTAGCCAGGAACTAACTGTAGAGAGACGACAGACCCAGACGAACTTGGGGAGGGTTTGGGGGGCACCGTGTAAATGCAGAGGCCCAGGAGGAGCCATCTATAAAGGTGTCAACTCTGCCTGAACCTTCCAGACATTTCATTAAGTTCTGTTCAAATTCTCCAAAGATTCTTCAGGGCAAGCCTAAAGGGTTTGTAAGAGTCATCTGAAGAAAAAATGTAAAGAATGGCTAAGAAATGTTTGAAAAAAGACACAAAACCTTATGTAGTTAGGGAGGGCACAGTATATCTGCTCTGCTCTGTATAAAAATGTAAGATAAATCTGTGATCAGTAACAGGTAGCGTGGTCCTGGCACGGGAGTAGACAGGTGAACCGAGTCGGGATCAGAAACAGAACATCTGATCGGATTAGTCTTCCTAAAGAGCTCTTTGAGATGACCACAGAAAGGCAGCACAGTAACAAAGGGACAGAGTAACACCCCTCATCTCCTAAAGTGAGGGGTCAAGAAGGAACAGCGGCACCTCGGTGGGTGTCTGCCTGGACGGAATTCCTGCAAAAGCTGAGTCTCATCTCGTGGAATCATTGGGCCCACGCATATCGAGGGCTTGCCGTGGAATCGGTGCTGCTCTCCTCAGCAGGGTCAGGGTCAGGGTCAGAGAGGGCGAAAGCCAGCTGAGGAGGCTTCCAGGGGACACGGCCGAGACCATGCTGGAAGGGTGGGATTGGAATGTGGGCCTGCGTTAGGTGGCGGTGGCTCTCGGTGCTGCATTTGAGGGCTCTGACATGTCTTGGGATTGGGTAAGAGTGGGCACCTCCACTCTTAGGAAGTACACACGGGCATGCTTCAGGAGGCACCCATCACTTTCTCTAAGACAGCTTTGAAGAAGATAGAATGTATTTGAAATTATTTCCGAATTAGACATTTTTTTAAAAAGACAATATAGTAGGCAACTAGGCAGAGGACACAATGGGCATTTCACAGAAGAGATCCAAACATCCTAAACATGAGGCCAAATGCCCAGTCTTAGGGATCATCAAACAAACGTAAACGAAAACTGATGCATTTGTGGCTTCACAGGGTGGCAGAGGGCAAAGACACTGGGAACGTTCCGCGGGTTGAGGGTGTGAGAAAGTCCTTTCTGGTGGTCTGTGGAAGAACTGTGCATTGGTAAGGTTGGGGAGGGCAATTTGGAAATGGCTCTCGAAGTTTTAAATATGTGTCCCTTTTGATTGAGCAATTTTACTTTCAGGAATTTCACCTATAGAGATATATAAATTCACTGCAGCATAATTTAGAATTGCAAAATGTGAAAACATTTTAAATGACCATCAGGAGATAATTGGGTAAATAAAGGTGTAGCCATATTTCTAGACATTACAAGTAAAATATATATGTACACATTTTATAACTAACATGTTTGGTGAAGCAAGTTACAGAATTCCACGTATAGTATAAATCTCATTTTTTTAAAGTACAATTTGCAGGTTAATTTCTGTAATGCTGTAATTTTTGCATGCATGCATACTTTTGTCACAATCAGGAAATGAAGGCATGATGGCAAATGGGACCTGAGGCGCCCCCTCCGCACGCATGCAGCTGTTGTTGGGCCCATGGAGGCAGCGTTTTCCATGTTTTGTTTTTGCTTTTCAGCAACATCTCAATGAGTTGATGACAAAGAAATGGCTGTTAGGATCAAATGCTGTAGACATTATCTGTGTCACCGTGGAAGACTATTTCAATGATTTTGCCAAAATTAAAAAGCCATATAAAAAGGTAAGGGTGTGGAAATCAGTTGTACCAGCTGCAAGCCCCATCTTTGTGCAGGAGCCTGTCACATTTTATGTAGAGTTCAGTGTTAATTTGATCTTTCAGTGAAGTTTTACTAGGTTTTTTCTTAACCCAAGGGAGCTTAGAGACATCATTGTTCACATTGGTTTAAAGATAAAAAAGTGGTAGTGTTGGGGCTTCTGTGTTAGGTTGACAGATGGAAAATCTTCACCTAACTTGACTCCTTCCCCACACCCTGCGGAAACTACATGGAAGAGACGTTTGAAGGGGCCTCAGCCTGCAGGGTGGGGGAGCGGGAGCGTGTGCGGGCTGCAGCCTCTGTTGGGGCTGACCCGCTGCCTCTCCGTCGTGGAGCTGGCAGCCCAGGAGGAATGGCGAAGGTGGGGAGTGGTGGCCACCGCGCAGACAGAGGGGCTCTGGTGAAAGCTGTTGAGAACGCTGCAGGGTAGCTGCTGAGTGCCGGAGAGAGCACGCCCGGCCCTTGCCCGCGGTGCCTGGTGCTGCGGTCACAGCAGCTTCGGGGGATGTGCACGTGGCCGTGAGCCTCCCGCCCTGTGACCCCAGCATGTTTCTCTGCTCCCTAAAGTCTGCCGAGGTCTTCCGATGAAATCAGATAATTTCCTCCCTACAGGTCTTGGATATTTAATTAGATCTATTTGTAGGGCCTTCCATTCTTTTTGTTATTAAAAGTGTTGCTTTTTGAGTTAGGTTTTCTCACTGCATTGCCAGGTGCTATGGCCATGTGGCCATGCCTTGGCTCACGTTGCAGACAGTTTTATAAATTTAATTTCACTTTTTAGTTTTGAGGAAATACTGTGAATATGGTAATGATTTTCTAAATTTAAACTCATAATAAAATCACAGATGTGCTTATTTGGCTCAATATATTTACTTTAAAATTCTGCCAATTGTATTGGAAGTTGGAGGGAAAGTGCTCCGTTTTACTTTAACTTTTCCTTGCTGAGAAAAATCCCTCCCCAAAGAAAAATGGCCTTTCCTACTCACTGCTGCCTCGGGTTACGGTAAGGCACGTGGTGCCCGTGAGGTGACGGCACCTGCGGTGCATCGCGCGCCCCTTCTGCCCAGAGGCTGACGGCGGAGGCGCACCGGCGCGTGGTGGTGGAGTATGTCCGAGCCGCCCTGCAGAAGCGCATCTCGTTCCGGAACGCAGAGGAGCGGAAGGAGGGTGCCGAGAGGATGCTCACGGAAGCAGAACAGTTCCGCTTCCTGTTCAGGAAGCTCGCCTCTGTGAGTGCTGGTGTCCCAGGGGCATTGATTTAGAGACTAACCGTCGCTGGTGCACACGAGGACAAATAGGGAGGCAGTTGGTGTCCGACCCTGGGACCTCTTGGGGTCGTTGAAAGGGATCAGTCCAGCTGAGGAATCCCGGCCTCCTTTGTAAACAGGGAGATCCGGGGCCAGGTTCTGTTAGACTTTGTGGTTGGGGACGCTCGCTTCGGCGAATGCAGCAGCTGTCTTTGGAGGTGTAGCTGTCAAGCTTTCTGTTGGCAACACGTGGTAGGCCAGAAGCCGCGTGAAACAGGACTTGCCCTTGCTTCTTGAGAACACGCCAGTGTTTCCTAGTCTAGTCTATTTCATTTTTTAAAATGCTGGCTGCCGCCCAGTAAGCTAATTTCACGACCCAGGTGACCCCAGCTTTGAAAAGGCTGCCGTGAGTGGCCCTTACCCCAGACCCTCCCCACGCTGCCCTCAGGGCTGGGTGTTTGCAGAGGTCCCACCCTTCCCAAGAAGCTCTGGAAAGAGACAGGAGCACAGCTCGCCCAGCCCAGGCTGGCCAGAAAAGAAGTGCTTCGCTAGTGCAAAATCCCAGTCAGGAGTTTCCACTCCCTGGAGTGAGCGGGGGATTCCGTTCACCTGTTGCACATGTTTTCCAGGGACTTGGTGAGGACACGGATGGACACTGTGATACCATTGTAGCCATTGCAGAAGTTATCAAACTCACAGATCCTTCTCTGCTCTACCTGGAAATCTCAACTCTCGTCAGTAAATATCCAGATATCAGGTAATGGCCTCTTCCTGTTTCAGCTGAGCTGCAAGGTGAAGCACCACCAGGGAGAGGCAGGGCTGACCTGGGGAACAGCTGTCTACTCCCAGCAACGGGGAATGGGAATGCTGGGCTGTGGGCCCCACAGCGTCGGCCGGAGCTGCACAGCCCTGGCTGTACCGTCAGGAGACGTGTGCACATTGGGTTCTGGGTGCCTCCCAGGGCACGTGGACAGATGGAACTGAGGTGGACAAGAGGGGGCCTGGTGGGGCCCGGGAGTGCTGCTGCCCTAGTTGGGGCTTGCTTGTGGACGAGAGGCACCCAGAGTGAGCCCCCGGCCCAGGGCCCTGTGGGGGGCAGCAGAGAGTGAGAAGGTGTCTGCATGTGCAGGGTGTTCTCGTGCTGCGGGGGCTTGCTCCCCACCCCCGAGCCTGCTGCCAGGCCTGCCGGTGACGCGCTCTCTGCCGCAGGTGGCGGAGCTGCTGTGGCGCCGACAGGCAGGGGCCTGGGGAGAGGCGTGCGCTGGCAGAGACCACGGTCACATGCTGGCCGGAGAGTGATGAGCTGGGTCTAGGGGGCAGGAACGTGTCGGGCCCTGATGTTGCCGGGAGCGGAGGCGACGAGGACAGAGCAGATGTCGAGGGCTGGCCTTGGTGCAGCCTGTGGAGGGTCTCGGGAGGGGGCTCCCGGCTGCCAGCCACAGCCCAGGACATGCTTCTCACACAGTGTTGCGGGGAGCTGAGCACCAAGGCCCAGTACGTTCAGGAATGCCCAGCATGCCCCACTGGAAGGTGCCAGCAGCAAAGCAAACCCCAGCATGCACAGGCTGCCTCAGCAAGGGGTGCCGGCTTAGAGGGGTGCTGCCAACTCAGAGGGGTTGCCGGCGCAGGGGAGGGGTGCTGGCTCAGGGTTGGTGCCGACATGGGGGAGTTGCCGGCGCAGGGGAGGGGTGCTGGCTCGGGGGTGGTGCCAGTGCAGGGAGGCGCACGGTGGTCCTGCTCGTCGCGGTGCCCCCAGGTGGCGGGGGCCCGAGGCTGCAGTGCGTTGTGCGCGTCTCCAGCTGTCGGCTCTACTTTCTTATGCGAGGAGGCCCTGGGGCCGGCACCGAGGTTCCTCCCTGCTGTGTGAAGCATCCCTGGAGCACAGATACAGACAGACAGTGAGAGCTTCTTGCACTCACGCACTTGAAGAGACCCAGTCTGTGCATGATTGTTCTGTAACCCAGACATCTGCAGTAAGAAAAAAGAAGAGACCCAAGTAATATTAAAAGTCAGGGCCTTCTCCCCGGAGGTCAAAGATGAGTGCGGCTCTGTCCAGCAGTTGCTGACCACCCTTGTTCCGGGGTCGGCAGTTGGGGCAGTGTTGCCAGTCGGTGCTGGCTGGAGGGGGGTCAGTTCATTGGCGCCCCTGCATTGCCTGGCTCAGCGCTGCCCCAGGAGGGGGGGGGGTCCCGGGCTGCTGTGTAGATGCTCTGCTGACATCTCTGCACCCCCTTACCCTCCAGAGATGACCACATCGGGGCGCTGCTGGCCATGCGGGGGGATGCCACCCGCGACATGAAACAGACCATCATCGAGACGCTGGAGCAAGGCCCGACGCAGGCCAACCCCAACTATGTGCCCATTTTCAAAGAGATCATCGTCCCAAGTCTGAACGTGACGAAGCTGCTGAAGTAACTTCCCGTGGCCGCCCATGCCTGCCCGAGAGGCTGTTAGAGCAGAAGTGACCCTGAGTGACCCTGAGGACTGACGCCAATGGTTACAGGTTGGCACCTGCCTCGGGTGCTAGAAGCTTTATGGTAAAAGGTGCACGCAAACACGGCTTCTTGAAGGACGAAGGTTCTGAAGGCCGTGGCACCTTTTTGTTCTAAACGCGCCGGTGAAAGAGGCTTCTGCTGTCACATGTCCCCCTGGCTAATGGTTTCTCACCGTGCTGAGGGGCGTGGAGAGTTTGTCTGCCTCTCCTTGTGTTTCTGCTGTCATTGTTATTGAAAGTCTGCTGCTTCATTAAAGAGTCTCTCCTTCCTGCAGACGAACAAAACTGAGTCTGTTTCCTTTTTCCTGGTATTTGCAATTTCGTGCTAGTGATGACCTTACTGTGCCCAGCTGTCACACATCTGAACTAAGCCTTTCCCTCAGCGGGAACCTGGCTGGGTGTTGCTGCCTGTCTCCTGTCATCCGGGCTCCAGGGGCCAGGTTTGGGCCTGACGTCAGCGCAGGCCTTGGTGTGGGGCCCGCAAAGTTCTCTGACTGTCCCTTGACTTGCTCCTCTAGGTCCCTCCCATAGCCAAGAAACTGTCAGTGGCACCGCCCAGCCGCTCTCTGCGTCCCACCCGCCCCTGTCTGGGCCCTGCCTGGGCTGCTGTCACCAGGGACCCTGCTCGGTCATCCCCTCAAGGTGAATAGACTTCTGGCACTGAGTGGGTGCTGGCCAGCTAAAATGGAGTGTAAACTTTGGAAAAAGCATATGTGAAAATTAAAATTAATTGGTACATTTTAAGACACATATATCTTGCTTATTCTTGATGCATAATCCCTTCTGTTTCTCTATAATTGTTCTAGTTTGCTAAAGCTGCCAGAATACAACATTCCAGAAACAGATTGGCCTTTATAAAGCATATTTATTAGGTTACAGATTTATAGCTCTAAGGCCATAAAAGCATCCAAACTAAGGCATCACCAAGAGGATACCTTCACCGGAGAACTGCCAATGGCATCCAGGACACCTCTGTCAGCTGGGAAGGCACGCGGCTGGCATCTGCTAGTCCTTTGCTCCTGGGTTGTGTTGCTTTCAGCTTCTGCTTCCAGTGGTTTCTCTCTAATCATTTGTGGGTTCTCACATAGCTTCTCCGGGGCAGACTGTGGGCCTCATCTTTTAGGTTAGCATCTGCAAACGTCCTTCTGTCTGCATCGCCAAGCGTCTGGGTTTATGTCTGCTCTGAGCTCTCTGTCTCCCTGAGCTCTCCTGAGGACTCCAGGAAACTAATTAAGACCCACCTTGAATGGGCAGGGTCACATCTCCATGGAAACCATCTAATCAAAAGGTCTCACCCACAAGATTGGATTAGAAGAGCATGGCTTTTCGGGGGTGCATAACAGATTCAAACCAGCACGATAATTTATCCATCTCTCTACAGTGTCTGCCCTCAGTGCTTATTAATCTTTAATTTTAAACCAAGTTAATCAAGAAATGAGCCACTATGTTTCCCTCTTGAACCTCCCACCGCTGCTGGTTCATCAGATGACCAGGGGCCAC
>PVKY010007103.1:0-15265 GCA_004027775.1 Bradypus variegatus | reverse complement strand
GAGATACTCACAGCAGTGCGTTGGCGCCGGCTAGTACTGGCCTGAGAAAGCTCATTGTTAGTATCTCTTCCCTAAACCCCATTCAGTGACCTCACATCAGTAGCTCAGAATTGGCCATGGTGGGAATATTTATACCATGGAAATTGGCAGATGCCAGAAATCAGGGCTCCTCCTGCTCCCCACCAAAGATCTGGTTGATAAACATTTACCAGTACACCACACACGCACACATTTATTATAAGGGTTTGGCTTTACGCAATTGTGGCGGATGATTAAACAGTCTATGTGAAGCTATTGCTTCTGTGCCTGGTGCTGGCGCCTGAAGTCAGCAGGGAACGTAGTGAGGAAGGGAAAATAGACGTGAAGCAAAGGAAACCAAGTGAAATCTATGCAACTGAGCTGGAAACTGTCATGGATCTCTGACCATGTCTGATCCTCCAACCTCACTGATGCTGGTCTGGAGCTAAGTGTACCCCTGACCCAGGAGTCTGAGAAACTCAGGGGGGCTCCAGCTAGAGCTGGAGGAGTTGTGGGTCAAGCCACTTCCCTGTGCCCCCCAGGTGAGCCAGCAGGTAGGCAACAACGGACGTGAGCTACAGCAACGCCTTGCACCCCATACTTCTAAATGTACGAACAACAAGGCTGCCCCTCTACTGTTGCCTTCCAAATCTCGTGCAAAATGTTTCTGTGGCCCATGCAAACTGCTGGGGAGAGAATCTGGGAAACAAAGTTCCAGCTCAGCTAAATTGACACAATACAAATCCACTGGGGTTAGGATAGAGAATAAGGGTTGTGGGGGTGGGTGGGAGTTGCAATTTGTAATAGGTTTGCCAGAGAGGGGTTTACTAAGAAGGTGACATCTGAGTGAAAATCTGAAGGAGGTGAGGGAGGCAGCTATAGGGATTTGTACAGGAAGAGAGTTCCAGGCAGAAGGGCTAGTAAACGAAAGGCCCTGAGGAGATGCACACCTGACATGTTCAAAGAACAGTAAGTGAGGGACAGAGTAGCAAGAGGGCAGGTCAGAGAGGAAGTGGGCAGGATTGCGGGGAGGGGGAGGTTGTGTGGTGGGATAGGGTGCTAGGCCTTGCATAGACCTCAGCTTCTGCTCTGTGTGAAATAAGAAGCACCAGATGATTTGATCAGGGGAATAACAAGATGAAACAAATCTTAGGATTATTTTGGCTGCTTTATTGGGGAAAGACTGAAACATGAGCAAAGGCAGATAATGAGGTTATTGCAAAAATCCACGGGGAAGATGATGATGGCTTGGACTGGGGAGAAGCAGAGGAGATGGTGCAAAGCAGTGGGGTACTAGGCATTGTTTGAAGCAGAGTCAAGAGGACTTAGGCTGAGTATGGGGAATGGGAAAAAAAGAGGAGGCAAGGATGAGTCCAGGTTTAGGGGACTAAAACAAAAAAAAATTATGACAATAGAGTTGTTAACTAACATTGGAAAAACTGGAGGACAACCAAGCTTAGATGGGGAAGGGGGAGATCAGGAGTTCAGTTTGGACAAGTCTGAGGTTTCTTTTTGGTATTAAATTGGAAATGACTGTTGGATCTATGAGTGTGCAGTTCAAGGAATAGGTATAGGTTAAAGGTATAAATTTGGGAAGTACAGCATTCAGAGACTTTTGTAAATATTGGATGAGATCACCAGGAGACTAAGAGTAACCAGAGAAGAGAAGAGGTACAAGGACAGAACCCGCGGGCCTGCTCACCATGAGGTCAGGAATACGAGGAGGAATAAGCAACAGAGACTAAGTCCTTCCCAGAGAAGTGAGAGAAGGACCGGTGAAGAGAAGCAAGCGAAGAGAAGAGGGACGGAGGGATCCATTGAGTCAAATGTTGCAAGTGGGTCAAAAAGGTGAGGACTGATCATTGGAATTAGCAAAATGGAGGTCTTTGGCCACCTTGTCAAGAACAATTTTGGCAGATTATAAGCAAGAAAAGCCTTATCAGAGTGAGTTAAAATGCAAATGAAATAAAGAGGTTAGAGACAGTGATTGGAGACATCTCTTTTGAGAGAAGGACAAAAATGAGACATGAGCTAGAGGAATAATAGTATGTAGTCTGATAAGGAATGATCCAGTGGAGAGAGAAATTTTTATGATGAACAGAGAGAGGGGACAATCGCTGAAGCAATGTCCTTCAGTAGATGTGAGAGAATGAGATCCAGTACATGAGTGGAGGAATTGGGCTTGGAGAATAGTCACTTCCATACTCCATAGATGAAGGACTCAAGGTGAGAAGACCGAGGACCTTAGGTTGGTAGGAAGATGGGGTAGGTTAGCTGTGGAGGTTCCCTTCTTATTGTGTCTAGTTTCTCTTTTCTACATAAATGGGGAAAAAGTATCAACTGGACAGGTTTGTTGGAAGAGATAAATAAGTTAATACCTATAAATATGTACCAAGGTATAATAAATATTAACAACTATTCAACATTATCATATATTTTGAGGTGATTGTACCTGTTCTCATGGTTTCAATAACTTCCTGCAAACCTTCAGATTCAAAATCCAGTTTCTGCTGGACATCTCTCAAAATCAGCAAGGCTATAACAATTCCTTTAGTTCCCCACTGGACAACTCTGTCTCCTGCAAGCTTATCTCGGCCCCTCCCACCCGGGCACAGCAGCCACAACTCTCCAGCTTTCTGGCTCTCCTCCTCTCCCTATGCTCACACCTCAGCCATGGTGGTTTGGCATCTTTTTCCTCCTCTGGAAACCCTTCTCTCCTCACCCCCCTGATCCCTTCCACTCTTCCCTTCCCAGTCTCTCGGCTACTCTCTCCTAACTGGCCCCTTCTGCCAACATGGTCCCTTTGAATGGCTCTTCCCCACAGGCAGAGGGATCTGTCCAAAGGCAACATACCACGTTGGTCTTCGAGTTAAAAACCCTTCAGTGGCACCCGACGAGCTATAGAATAAAGTCCAATCGCTGCAGCCTGGCACCTGAGGCCTTTCGTGCTGTTTGCATGCTTAGCTAAATCTCCCACCCCTCCCAACCTTGCATTTTAGATGCCTATAGTACCAAGTGATTATGACTTCCCTGCACAGCTCTCCCCAAAACCACACACACTCAATACTGTTTAAAACCTCCAAGCTAATGTCTAATTGTCCTTCACCTCTTAGGTTGGGCACCACATCCTTCAGAGAACTCTCCCAGATTTCCAGCTTGGGCTGAGTGCTCATCTTCTAGGCTTCTACATCACATCCAAATTGTTGATAGATGTGTCACAAATTAGCAGATGACATTTTCATAGATGAACTACATCTAACTGATTAAACTATATTTCATGACATCCTGAAGTTCTTTCCAGCTCTATAATATTTAAGCAGGGTTGTTGTTTTTGTTTTTCGTTTGTTTGTTTGGTACCATACAAATCACCCATTCAGTGGTTGTTATTATATTCAATGAGTTGTATAACAATTGCCACAATCAATTTTAGAATATCTTCATTACCCCAAATGAAACTCTGTACCTTTTAGCACTTAAACCCTGTTTCCACACAATCTTCCTAGTCCCTGGCAACCACTAATCTGCTTTCTGGACATTTCATATAAATGGGAACATAAAATATGTGATCTTTTGTGACTGGCTTCTTTCATGTAACAATGTTTTCAGGGTTCATCCATGTTGTATCTCATATCAGCACTTCAATCCTTTTTATTGCTGAATAATATTCCATTGTACGGATATAACATGTTTTATTTATCCATTCATCAGCTGATGGACATTTGAGTTGTTTCTGTGGCTATTATGAATAATGTTGTTACGAACATTTGTTTGCAAGTTTTTGTGTTAACATATATTTTAATTTCTCTTGGGTATAGTCTTGGTTGTAAAATTGCTGAGTCATATGGTAAGTCCATGTTTGGAGGAAGTGCCAGACTACGGCAGGTATTTTTTTTCCACTACATAAATGGTGCTGTGTATCATTTTCTTTACAGAGTATCTGTGTGGCAGTTGGCTGGAGATCCTGAATGAGAGAGCACTTGATTCAGCTTATCTGGAAGGCTCACTGCACAGAGCAAACTGCTGTCCTGCCAGCCACAGAGCTGCCCTTTAGTGGGTTTGGAATGTAACTTCTACATAAAGTCATGGTCCTGTTCCATCTTCACCCATCATGCACACTCCAGCTATGTCTTAATTAAAATCTAGTGTATTTAAAATAGCACAAAAATAGTGATTTTCAGATGTATGTTGTCACCCAGTTAGAAGTGACTGAGAAATCTATTGGCTACAGGTCGCATTTGATGGTCTTTGGATGATTTTTGAAAAACAAAATAAAAGAGACCATCTAAGTCTCTAATGATTCCACAGTACAATATATTGTGCATAATCTTTCGAAAGATTACGCATATCAAAGACCTTCCCTGCCTCTGGGGTAAAGAACAGGCTCTGACTTGACTCTCTAGAGCCCTCATGTTCTGTCTGCCTCTTCTGCTTCTCAGGCTTATCTGCTGCCACTTTCCTCCTTGAACTTTGCTCTGGCCCCTGTGCCCTGCTTGCCCCCTCCTGAACACACCTTCCCTAGTCTGCTTCCTGAGAACGCTTTCCCTCCTACTATTATCTAGGTATGATTCACCTTTCAAAGTCCAAGCCAGTGTCAGGCTCCTTTGTGAAGTCTTCCTTAACATCAACACAGCAATGTCTCTCCCTTCTTTGAGATTCTACAGCATTTATTTTTGCCAAATGTTGAATATGCTTTCATGGACCTGTCATCTTTTTTACTAAATTAGAAGTTCCTTGAAGATAGAGATGATATAGCATCCTTTGTCCTACATTGTCCATAGTTTTTAGCCTAGTGCCTGTCTGATGAAATATGGTTACTAAAATGTAATTTTGAGTTGTTAGCTACTTAGCCAAAGCTAAGTTGTTAAGTCTTATACATATATGGTTTACTATAAATAACCTTTCAATTACTTCAGTAATTCCCTACATTCGGATGGTTCAGTCCTTAGCTCTTGGACATCTTATTGGTTGGATTTATTATCAATACTTATTGAGTGCCTACTCTGGGCAAGGTACTGGAGATTCAATAGTTTAGACATCGTGTTTGCCATTAAAAAGTTTGCTTTCTAGCAGTTGCTTTCATGATACTATTATTTTCCTGAAGTTTAACAATTGTGTTAGAGGAATGGTGTTCAAGTCATCAGAAGGACATTGCACTTGGTGGCCGTGTGGCTCAGACTGGCAAGGGGACCCTGAGTTTCATGAACCCCTGGAAACAGCAGGTTTCCTCTGAGTCATGGTAGGGAGAGTGGGGATTCCCTTTCTAGCCCCACGACCCTCTGCACTATGATCAGTTTGCTCTGCTGCTAACCCCCCACCTACCTTTTCCAGACACTTCATCTCTGTTTCCCTTCAGTTCAGTTCAACAAACATATATTGAGCACCTATTGTATGTGAGGCATGATGGAAAGCACTTTATCTCCTGATTTATCATATATGTTATATATTATATAGTTTTTATAAGCTGGGTAGAAGAGCATTTTATAAGAGAGTTAGATTCAAAAACAAATATGTAAGGTCAAAACAAAATCCAAGTAAAATTACCCTTGGAAAGCCCTTAAATAGTTTATAAAAGAATACTTGGCACAAAGGAAGTAAAACCCACATGGGGAAACAGCAGACTTATCTTGCAACTCAGACTCTAATGTTTCTTGAATGGAGTGACACTAGTTAAATGTGCATTTTATGAGACTTTGCTCTGTGTGTGTGTATATATATGTGTATGTTTCTGTCATTTTTTCTAGGGGAATCAAAATTAGAAAGATGTAGGCAGCAAGTACAATCAATTAGGGTCTCCTTCTCCCTCCCACACTCCAATTGCCCCGATATACCTGCTCTGCATTCTCCACTCTGACTATATTCTAAGGTGCTCCGTCCTGAGGCGTCATCAGCAATGTCATAGTTCTATGCTGCCATCGTGTGGCTATTGCATGTATATGTTTTAACCAGCCTTTTGAATGTGACATTCATCTAGCAACACCTGTAATTCAATGCCAGTTCTATTTCTATTTCCCGGCACTTAGGAACCATGTGGTACTTAATAGATGAAGAGTAGAAATACGTGCTTCCTTCTCCCAGAGCTGCTAGTTCACCTGTCACAGAACCATGAAAATGGATTATAAAACTTGATATCCTTCAGGATGCCAAGTTTCCCAAGTCCTTGAAATCACAGCAGGGTTGCACATTACCTTGGAGTCTAGACATCACTGTAGCTTTCTCCCAATTACCTTGTAATGTTTATTTTAAAACCCCAGTATCCCACAACAATAACAAATTCAGCAACAAGCATTTATTGAGCACCTATTGCCTACAGCCTCCAGGAGCTCACGCCCACTATAATGTGGGTGAATCTTCATACATGGGATCCTGGGAAAGAGCGCTGGAGCCTCTCCGAAGGGGTCAGTGACATCTTCACAGGAAGATGAAGCCAAGGAGGCCGAGGCTTAGATGAAAAGGTAAAAGAGTCAATGTTGGGAGAGGTTAGACATTCCAGGCAGAAGGAAGAACAGCTGTTTTGGTGCGGGAAACACACGACACTATTCTAGGTCTTTATTTCCAGTTTTTTCAGCCTATACAACACTCCAGGACCTTGCTTTTAATAGACACCATTTAAACATTCTTAGAAGAAACACTGCCCCCCCCCTTTTTTTACAAATAAAATCTTACCCTTAAACTATCGGAGATTCCTGAGATACCCTTTGACCAACCATTGCCTTACCCGATGTGTGTTGTCTCTATCCTTAAAATGGTTTTCCCATTTGAAAATCACTTGTTCTAAAGCAATGCTAGGTCTTTTCACAGCCCAGCCTTTGAAAGTGGACTAGAAACTGGATGGGACTGATGTCTCCAAGAAGCCATGCAAAAGGTATTTATGGAGCAGAGCAGAAGAGGGGGAAGGAGAAGAGAGGAAAGCAGCTGCTTCCCTTCCCCTGGGAGCCTGTGCCACAGATTAGTTCAGAGGGGCCCACCCCATAGGCAGCAAACCCTTAGGAGCCTCAGAGAGTACTCAGAGGGCACAAATGATAGCAAGTATTTTATATAAAGTCAATAAATAATAGCCCACAAAAAGAAAACATATGGTTCAAATGTATATAAATGCTGAGTGACTAATAATTTATAAATCCATTTAGAGTTGTTACTGGATTCATACTACCATACATTTCCTCAACCATAAAAATCAACTGCTTATCATGTGGGGAGTCTGAGAAAGCGTGTGAGGCCCTGCTGGAAACAGCTGGAAGCACTGGTTTAGTTCTAGTCGATGCCTACGCCTCCTGCAGACCTGGTTTCAACTGAGATCTTTTCTGTGACCTCCCTAATTTAATCAGATCCTGTTCTTATGTCACAGATGCAATTTTAGATGTGTGTATGTGTGTATAAGCGTAAATATTTATTATGTGTCTATTTTCCACTACTGTAAAGCTCCACATGGGCAGGGACATATTAAATCATTCATTAAATGAATAAGTACAATAAGCTAAAAGTCCTGGGGTTCTATTCCTGGGGAGGTAAATGAAATACTTTTTATAGTTTTTCTGGATATTGTCTGTTCATTTTCATTGATTAGTAGCTTAATAATTATCTAAAATGAATCCAGTTTAGAATCCCATTGACCATTATCCATCTCAACGTCTTAGCAGCCAGTCAGTGGTCGGAGAGCTGTTACCTTTTCTCCCAAAACATGCAGTTCAACAAATATTTATTGATTGCCCATGGTGTGTAAGGGATGGACAATTCCAAATGAGTACCTCATAATCACAATGTTCAGAGTTTCACAGACTGGTCCACTGCAGTGGTTCTTAAGCCTGGCTGCACATTAGAGTTTTCTGGGCCCCACCCCAGACCAAATAAATCAAACTCTTTGCAGGTGGGACCAAAGCATGGTTAGTTTTCCCAGGTGATTCTATTGAGCAGGCAGTGTTGAAAACCATTGGTGGTGCTGGAAAAGAGACTTATACAGGTTAATTGTAGCACTAGGACGGAGGTGTACACAGTGTTATGTCATTAAAGTAATTAATTCTGCTGGGGCTTAGGTGGAATTTAAGTTCCACAAGGAAAGGAATTGTTTTCTGTTCTGTTTCTTGATATATCCGAACCCTAGAACATCTTTACCCTGTAGTAGCCACCCAATACATAGTGTTATGCTGTAGCTTTAAGAATGAGTAAATCGACTTTCAGCAAGCATTCTAAGCAGAGGCACTAAAAAGAAAAAAGACATGAAACTAAGTGCAGAGTTTGTGGGAAGAGTTTCAAATTATTGACTAAAGCTAGATCATAGATTGTATGACAAGGACTAGTGGAAAACTGCATTGATATCCAGGCTAAGGAAAGTGTACAAAAATTGGTAAGAACAAAGAACAAAAGAGGACACAATTTTTAGTCTTCAAAATAACACTCAAGATCTAAGGTTATCAAACATATCTCTTTATAGACCTGCATTCCTATAAATAAGATGAGCATCCACTTCAAATTTTATGATGGAAGTAAGTTGATGAGGTTAACTTGCCTTTGTTCAAAACTCCACTAACAGTTTGACCAAAGAAGTTAAACTGGCAGGTACCTGACTTTTGTGACAGAAGCACGAGACACAACCAGATATTCAATTAGAGGTTCATTATTGAAAGAGGTTGAAATATATAATGTTACTGGCAATAAATATCTTCTTAAAAATAAAGATAAAGTGAATGATCAAATTATTAAGTAAAATGAAAAGAATTCTAAAGTAAATTCCTTAATAGATTGGGGGAAAATTCTTTAAAGGAAAGTTTCTCTTTGGAAGAAGCCTCATAAATCAGTAAGAAAAAAAAAAAACAGATCTCAGCAAGTTCAGGTTAAGTGTGGTACTCAGGCCAGAGTCTTTAAAAAGAAAAAAGGATGCTAGAAGAAATATTCTAGCCATGTTAGCACAAATTGATCCCAAATGAGGAAGGAAAGGGAGAATATTAATGATGTCAAAGTAGACTACACATTCTAATGAGATAAAAATGTTTTAATGAGATCTGTGTTGTAAATGGAACATATACAAGGACAAATAGTAGTTAAGATCTAAATTCTTAAGAATTTTTTCAAGGTGGTTAGAACTCAGATTTTTTGGTTGTTTGTTTTCTTTTAGAGATATATTTGCAACACAAGGGAAAAGACAGGGATGGGTTTTCTGTCTGAAGCAGGTTTGATGTCACTCATTTACCCCAGTGGTTCTCCAGTGCACCCCGAGGTCTTGTTAAAACATGGACTGTTGGGCCCCAACCCCAGCGTTTGTGCAGCAAAGGTGTGGGGTGTGGCTTGAGAATTTGCTTTTCTAACCAGTTCCCAGGTGGTGCTGGTCAGGGACCACAATCTGAGGCCTACTGATGTAGTGCGTGTGTTGGTTGGGTTCCTGAAAAAGGACCCACGTGCACGTAGCTTATTTGGGAGGTATATAAAACACCTGTCGGGGAGTGGGACCATGAGCGAGGGAAGGGAAGGCAGTCAATAGGGGGTGTGTTATCAAGTTAGCTCATGGGGAGCAAGGAGAACTGAATCCCTAGAAGAAACTCGGGGAAAGTGTGAAACAGACCTCGGAGTTATCCTACCCAAGGGGCAAGGCAGCGAAGGGGTTAATCCGCGACTTCCACGAGCCAGTGGCTGAGCGCCGCTGCGAAGGCAGGGGGGGCTCCGTTCCCCGGCGCTTCCGGCCTCCCGGGCCTTTGAGGGAGGCCTCCGGGCCGGCGGCGATGGGTGCCGGCGGCTGGCTCCTGCGTGCGTCCCTGCTGTGCGCCGGGCCCGGCCCTGGCCCCAGCTCTGTGCGGGCCGTTGCTGCTGTGGCCTCACGGAGCTGCGGAAGAACGGAGCGCAGGGCGGAACGGACGGGCCGGTGTGCCGGCCTTGAGCGAGGATGGGGAGAAGCGCGATTTGCAGCTTTCCGGTGAGTAGAGAATCACTGGACGGGAAGGCGGAGGGTGGGGGCGCCCGTGTGAGGAACAGCCTGTGTGGAGGCCCTCTGCGGGCGAGGGGTCTGGCAACTTTGGAGGAACGTGATCTATGGCTAAGATGCTCTGGTGTCGGGTAACCAAAGTGGTGGTCTCTGAGGCTGGATGGTTAAGCAAGAAGCAGATATGGAGGTTTGTAGGCCAAGTTAAGACCTTTCATTTTGTCTTGTTTTCTTGAGAACAGTGGAAGTCACTGGATGGCTTTAACTGGAAGAATGATATGATGAGATCTGCCCGTTTAAAAAAATTCCTCTGGCTAGCCTGGGGATATAGACAAGGGAGAGAAAAGGATTCAGGAAGACTGAGAGCAAGCAGTCCACAGGTAGCAATATGTTTGGGTTGTGAGATGATGCTGGAGAGGAAGAAAAGCAAAGAGATTTAAGAGGCATTTGGGAAGTAAAATCAACAGGACTTGCTCATGAATTGGTTGTGTAGGGTAAAGAAAAGGGAGGTGCTAAAGACTCCCAGGCTTTTGGCTTTGCACGTGCTGGAAGGTTCTGTGATGACTGAGTTTTAAAACACTAAGGAGAACCAGATGTGAGGAAAAGGTCAGTTTGGTCTTAAAACTGTTGGCAAATTGGAGATGCCTGTGAGACAATCAGAGCTGCTGAGCAAGCAGTTGGATATCCAGGGTCAGTGCTCAGAGGAGAGGGGCAGGGGAACATCTGAGTGGTGTTAACACAAAGATGGGACCTGAAACCTGTCTGGCTATGATCACGGATGTACAGTGAGGGATGAACCCCTCCCCTGCCCCATCTAGGGATAAACTATATAGTGAGAAAAGAAGGGGACTAGGGCTAAGCCCTGAAGTGCCGTAACATTTAAATGCCAGGTCAAAGAAGGTGAACTAACAATGACATGGGGGAGGGTGTGAGGAGAATCAGGAGATTGGGGTGCCATGTGTGCCGAGAGAAAACAGTATTCCTACACAATAAAATAAAACAAGTACCAACTAGCTATGAGACTCCCATCTGGGAAATAAGGGACCTTTCAGTACTAACATTCTAGGGATGCAAACCCTGACTTCCATCTTCTCTACTAAGGGAGATAATATTTAACTGGAAAGAGTGGTGTGAACATAGTTAATAGGGAATTGAAGCTTGAGATACATGAATAAAAGCAAGTAGTTGCTTCAGAGGACTTTCTCTCTCTAGATCCAGATAAATTGCCTGGTATGATGAAGATGAGGGTGATGATGACATGACAATGATGACAACGATAACTTTTTGCCAAGACCTTCCCACATTAAAGTTTCATGCCCAACCAGTTAGGAACATGCATACCTGGAACAAAAAGGTCTCTGCCCCCAAGGATCTACTGCTGGTATTTGCTTTCACCAAAGCCACACCACAGCATACACAAACTTCAAACTTCATTCCTTCATTTACTGCTCTGTGCCTATTTCTGTTGACCTGCAGCTCCATCCCCCAATTTGTCTGCTGTAGAGTTTCTCATCCCTTTTGGGGTCACCTATTAACTGACCTCTAACTTTACCTTAGGATTTTTTTTTTCACCTGAAATAGATAACCCAAGATGTACAACTCAGAGTCCCGGCCCTGTTACACACTCAGTTTGGATTGAATATCAGTATATGATGATTACAAAAATAATATATCATGTTTAGAATTGTGATGTTTTCAAAGAACTGCTAATCATCCTTGAACAGTGATGAAGACGCAACTAGAGACAAGTAGATGTTCTACCAGGAAGCCTCAGGTTTAGAATGACGTGCAAGACACGGGCATTATTGATCTCATATGTACCTTTTCATCATGGGGTTAAATGATGCAATGCCTCAGACTAGCTAAAAATTTTATAAACTAAATATGCCTTTTCCTACATTATAACTTTGACAAATCTCAGATCAGCTTACTTATTATCATCACATTAGTCCACATCACATAATAAGCAGCAGCAGCAGAATATTTATCAGGAATATAAAAGAAACATACCCACAAATAGAATTTTTCCTTCAATTAGGCATGCTTGTACTGAGGAGTCTCACACTCCTGCGGTCCTTGATAAGCTCTGGCCACTCGCTACTTAAGAAATTCTGTCTGGATCAAAATGATCCTGGATTTTTGGTACAAGAAATAACTTCTCAGCACTAGAAATATCCTCCCCAATGTTCATGGTTTGAATAACAAATGAAGGAAACAGAAAATTCCAACTCTTTTGAAATACATGCCTATCACTAGTAGAGACTATATGCAACATTCTATATATTGTCCCCTTTAAGCCCCCCCAAGAAACCTGTTTTTCCAAAGAAAGAGAAAACATACTTTGGAAATTATCATTGAGAACCACGTTGCTCAACAATCCAGAATAACTAACTCATAAGCAATTAGAGAAGAAAATGGTAATTAAAGGACCTGGTGCATATTCACTAAGTGAAATTAAACTAAGTACATTTTGTATATTAGGTTTAATGGACTGGTAGAGTAAGAGTTGCTAGTCTTCTGAACAATATGCAAGGTCAAGAGACTAGAATATTTAGGCATATTCATAAGCGGTTTGATACACACCCAAGGATTATTGATTAATAGATGCCAGCCCAAAAGAAGTCTTTAGGGATTTGCTCCTGGTCTGGTTTGGTCCTGCCCCATAAAGCCAAGGCTTTGCCAGTGAATCTTAGAATGGTAGCTAGTATGTTAGATTGCAGAATCAAAATTCAAAAGCATCTTGACAGTTGGAAACCACGGGCCAAAACTAGAAAAGATGAAATTCAATAGCCATAAATGCAACATTCTAAATAATGAAAAGCATCTTAAGTGTGATTGCCTGGAAGCTGCCAATTCTCATGTCAATCATGAGCAATTTTGATAAAAATCTGGTTGTTAATACAATGCAGATAATAGCACCAAATTATTCTACATTGATCAGAACACATTTAAAGCACTATATTGTGATCATGGAGTATAATTAAGTCATTGAATTAAGTAATTAAGACTATTAACAAAACAGAACTGAGACCAGACAATGACAACCAGAAAGATAAGGGACCCTAAAACAGGCCATGAGGAATGATTGAAGAAACTGAGGATGTTGCATCTGAAATGAAATAAAATGTTCCTGATATTATAAGATTCTTTTCCGTTTTGAAAGGAAAGACCTTGATTTTGTGTTGTTTGTTTGTGGTCAGATGAGACTATATGGCTTTATTAAGTCATTTTATAGAGATCACTTAGACGGGACATCATCATGCCACAACTTGCAAACATGCTGTAAAAGCTCACTGGCTCTTGACTCAGTGGCTCTGGAACACAGACTTCATGACTATTGCCTTTGTGCTAAGCATAATTTCTGCTCAGCTTCATCTTGCCCACAGACTGCTGGAGTTCTGCAGCTTGTTAACTGAATGGAAAGGACATTCTCTCACATATCCACTATACATGTTGTTGGCAGATAGACATATAGATCAGTGGAACAGAACAGAGAACCCCAAAATAGACCTAAATAAATAGATCCAACTGGTTTTTCACAAAGATGCAAAAGCAAATCCATTGCTGATGGGTACTCTTTTCAACAGATGATCAAATGATCCTGGAGCAATTGGATATGCATAGGCAAAAAAAGAAAAAAAAATGAACCTTAGATTAAACCTCACAACTTCTATTAAAAAAATAAGTCAAAATGAATCATAGGTTTAAATGGCCATAAAATTATAAAACTTTTAGAAGAAAACACAGAATATGCAGGACTAGGACTAGTTGAAGAGTTCTTAGACATGACACCCAAAGCACAATCCATAAAAGAAAAAACAATAAATTGGGCTTTATCAAAATTAAAAAACTTTTGTTCTATGTTCATAGTGTTTAAGAAGAAACACTATGGACTAGGAGAGAACATTTACAAACTATATATATGACAAAGGACTTGCATCTTGAATGTTTAAAACATTCTCAAAACTCAGCAGAAAAACAACAACAAAAAAAAAAACTCAGCAGTAGAAAAGTAAATAATCCATTTAGAAAATGAGCAAAAGATACGAACAGACATTTCACTAAAGAGGATATACAGATGGCAAATAAGCACATTAAAAAGTATTCAACATCAGCTCACTCTGCCTTTCTTCAAGCAATGTGTTAAAAGTGTAATGTTTCATAGCTAAGGCCGCAACTTTTTTCCAATTGACTTGTTTTTTATCTTAAAAAATAATTGTAGATGGAAATCAATGTTGTGTTTGGCAGAAGAATTAATAAAAATCTTTGATTCAGACAGTGTATGGGGTACATTAAATGTTCTTAAACATACTGGACTGCTTATGTTGCCTCAATTACAAACACAGTGGAACCACAGAATATAATGCTCGGTGTGTGTGTTTTGTAACAATCATTTCTTTTCAGTGTTGAACCTTAAGATACTAATCCAGTGACAGCTAACTAATATTCTTAATTATGATCTTAATAAGTAATTAACATATCACTCTCAGGCCCAAGTCAATATTTGAGCCCATTGAGACTTTTATATAATCTCCTTTATTAGGTTGATATGTATAAATTGATGGACAAATGTCCTCTATTCACCTATACTACCTATTTTTTTTACCCCAGGACCTTTTATTGAATTAGATACCCCTAGTCATAGGAGTTCACAATCTTGATTGGAAGTATTTTGATTCACACATACCCAGAGTGCACACTTGTATGTTACAAGGATAGAAAAGAGAATGATTTATGGAGTAAATATCTTTAGCATTATTCTTAATTTTTGTTTTTCTGGTTTATTTCATGAGGAAGTCAGTTTTTGCTCCCATTTGGATCTCCTTGCCTCTGAAAATTTGTATCCAGAAAGGACACTGTATGCTGTTTTGTCTTATGCTCACTTTGACAAATGTGTCTGACATTTGGGTTATATGTGCATATAAAACAAATATTACACATTGGCTTAGATGGGAAAAAAATAGTTGAAAAAGCTGGAAAAAGAGAATTCTGTTATGTTGAAGTTCTTAAATAATATGTTGTGTTCTTTTTTTTTTGTGATTTCAGAGTATGCCCTTTTTGTTTTGTTTTGTTTATTAATAAATTTTATTTTGAAATAGGTTCAATTGTACAGGAACGGTTGCTAAAACAGTACAAATCCCATATCTACAACTCCATAATATCCCGACCCCTCTCCCCCGATAACCCCAATCCATCACCCTTAAGATCCTGTCACACCACCATCTCTTCCCCTCCCTCCCTCCCTCCCTCCCTAACACCCATATATATAGCCCAAATCTTCCCATTCCACCCCTCTCTAGTATTCCATTAGTGTGATTAATCACATTTAGAATGTTGCAA
>PVKY010007102.1:0-15267 GCA_004027775.1 Bradypus variegatus | reverse complement strand
TTTTGTGAAGACTGGGTTTTGTGTTCCAAGCCCTACCATTGTACAAACAGAGCAAGTCACTTCTCTTCTCTGGGCCTCAGTTTTGTCACCAGAAAACTGAGGAGGTTGGCCTATTATTGTCTAAATATTCATATGGCCCTTTCAGCTTTTCATCTGAAAAGACCATTAGAAATTTACTGAAGTTTTAAAAATCGGTTATTCCTTTTAACAATGTGTTTTATGTAACATCTGTGGGCAAAAACTGTGATTTTTTCCTATAGTCATAAAAAAATGATTGCAATGGGACTGTAATCTCAGAGCCCTCTACTCAGTGGTCTAAGACTCTAAGTCATTAATATTTTCCATCTAAAAATGGTGTTTTGAATATTTTTCTTATGGACAAAGTGTCCTAAGTAGAGGATTAAAATAATTTAATTAATGCAATTAAAACCTACTTTCTTGCAGCAATATTATGTCTGTGTGTTAGGCATTTTAATATTCTGTAGTAAAAAAGAGATTCCAGATTATCTAGTCAAAATAAAAAATAGAAAAGGGTTTTCTTCATGCTCTATAAATCAACTCAGTTTTTTAGCAAAACAGGTATTTGAGAGCAACATAGTGTTTTCTCTCTGGTGACTATAGCTAACAATGAGAGAAAGGAGAGTGGCACACCTCTGGAGAGCTTGTTATTCATCAGAAAGTAAGTGCCCAGCTTTCAGACCACTTAAGAACAGTGGCAATTCTCAAACACAATCAAGGGAAGAAATGCTGTTGTCTGTGGAATTGCACAGTAAGAGCTGCCAAGATACATCCACAAAAAGTAGTATCTGACTGGTCCAACCAAAGATTCTTCTCTTTATTCACATTTTTTAAAATCAGTGGTATATGGTTTAAGAATGATAAAATCAAAAGGGGAACATGCATTTTAACCTGCCAATTTTCTCTTACCTTTTACTGATGACTTTCTTTTTATTAGAACATTTATATATAGTAATAGTTAATTCCTTGGTTAAGTTTTCTTTGTTCTTGGTGGATAATGCATTTTCTCTTCACTTCTTCCCACTTTCATATCCTTTATTTGGCTCTAATTTATTCACTAATCTAATCTTTCTCATTCAGTATAATTGAGGAGCAGGGTTCTGAAATCATAACTCTCATTCTTTTAAACCATTTGCATTGCTTACAGTTGTTTTAAAGAACAAATAAAATAGGTATATACAAGCCTCCAAAAAACCGTAGAATCTGAAGGCTATAAAATGTACTACCAGCTAAAAATATGTAATGCGTTATCATTGTAAACATTCTTTATTACTGATTATCTTTATCCCAAACAGATTTTTTGAGCCAAAAGACACATAATTAGTCCAACCCATCTATTTAAAATGTGGAATCAAGGCCCAGAGAGTTAAAGTGAATTACAGGAAGTAATACAGTTATTAGAAGCATCTTCCTTACAAACACAGGTCTCCTGGTTCCCAGCCTAAGGCATTTTTCACCCTACCATTCTTTACTATGGGAAGGCTAGCTATATTTTATGTATTACATAATGGGAGGATGAGAAGAAAATAAAAAGGAATAGAATTAGATTCTAATGAAATTCTCTGAAAATTATATAGTAATCTCTCTTATCCAAATACTTAGACATTAGTTTAACTTCTAATCATTATTACATTAACTTATATAAAATATTTATTATTAAAATGGTCATATTTCATTGACCTTAAGATACAAGTTTTTCGTAACCTTTGACATCTCTTAATCAAGATGCATTTTGTAATTTCTATGGCCAAGCAGTAGTGGAGACATAATTCCCATTAATTATGTATGTGAAAATTGGTTTTATTCCTACTGGCATGACCAGACAACCACTACTCCCAATATTTCAGGGTAATTTAAGGAAAGAATATGAATCCTGACTGTTGTTTTTTCCCCAAAATACCAGCATCAACTCTTTCAGAAGCTGTCAACAGCTTGGAAAAAAAATTCTGAAGACAATCAGAATGGTGTATCACCAACACACACCATGGA
The DNA here is from genome assembly GCA_004027775.1 of Bradypus variegatus. NCBI lineage: Eukaryota > Metazoa > Chordata > Mammalia > Pilosa > Bradypodidae > Bradypus > Bradypus variegatus. Next base: position 13,260 of record PVKY010007102.1, on the reverse strand, counting down.
GTTACAAATTATCATTTTAATTTTGATTAAAAAATCAGTTCCCTTAATGGTGAGGAGCCCAGTAAAATGATGACTGCAGAGGCAAAAAGTTTTAGGCATGGAGCTTGAAAACAGAGCCTCTGCAACGGGAAGGATGAGGCACTGTGAAAGTCCATTCTAAAATTCTGAAGACAAACTGAGAAGATAACCAATGTCAATCACATTTGCTTTGAAAGAATGAAAGGAGAGAGGTCAAAACCATTCTTTTCCTAGCTTATAGTTCTTTTACATTTGTTTTGGTTAAAGATATTGTGTCCCTTTATATCTGGGAAGAAATTATGGGGTAGAAATGAGGTTTCTGAAATTCTAAGTCTAGAGGGAAAATATTGATATGTGATCATAGAGCAAAACAAGTATAATAAGTGCATCTTACTTACACTTTCTCTCAACTATACTGCCTCAGTTTCCACCTGTCTGCAAACTATACCATGTGACTCTATCAAAATTGTTCCAGCACCACTGGTGTCTCCTTTGCCTGAAATATTGCTACATATATTGAGTGTACCATACATTCAGCAGTTTATTGAACACAGTATCTTCTAACTTCTGAACATATAGTCATTTATGAAACAGACATTTATTAAGTGATGTGTGACAGCATCCCTTGTTTGTACAGGTGTTTATTATATTTTGCCTTCTTCCAACAATAATTTGGAGCTTCTTATGATAAAAAGCCCAAATACAATCAAATCTTAAAGCAAAGTTAAAGAACAGATTCAAATAATGAAACAAGGTAAAAGGAGACTGTTAAGGAACTTTTATCACTTGGGTACAAAATTGGCTCTGAGCTTTTATGAAATCAGGCAAAAGAATGAAAACAAAGCTTTCCTTATTTAAAAAAAGAATCATAATGTTCAGTGAGAGAGATAGTATGTCAGCTGAAAATCAGATCCCTCTCCTGGGTCCTCCAAGTAAAGAAACAGTTATAAAAAACAGAGGGGTGGCTTTTATTTGGGTATAATTGATACCTTTTTCATAACAGTAACTGGCAAAAGGGTTCAGTTGTTTCTCACAGGATTCCTGAATTACAATGGCGATATCATGTAACAAACATAGATGAGGATACCTGATTTGTTTGGTAAGGAGGACATGCTCTGGTTTATAGTATATGATACACGTATAAGATTAAAAGATGGGTTTTTTTATTTAGACCTGTAGTGTAGAATAATTTAGTGTTTACAGTTCTTCTGTTCTAACCCATTCCTACATTTTTTTTTTAATTTTCAGGTAGTTTTTTTTTTTTTTTTTTAATCCTGGGAAGATCGTGAAAGCAAAGAAGCACATAGCCAGCCATAGTATATAATGAAGGTCCATGAATTCAAAGAACATTTAGTACTTTTAAAATTTAATTCTAATGTAGATCTTCCATACTGTAAGAAATTTGAGGGCATGATGTTTGTGGCACACCCTGTTAAGTGCCCTAGGTTACAATTATTACCTTCTTTTTGCCAGTTAACGGATCTCTGATTTTGGGTAGGTGTGACACTGCCACACATACAGGGAAAACAGACCTTTCTTCTCTCCTCAATGGATCAACCATGATTGATAAAAAGCAGTCATGACATTGTGTTCTTTCTTTAACAGATTAGATTAGGAATGGGATGAGACATAGTTTTAGTCAACCAAGCATAAAGGGAAGCCTGTTAATAGCTTCTGGAAAAATTTTCCTTCCTGGTAAAAAGAGAAATGCTGATGAAAAGAAGACTGCCTTGCTTCTTTTTGCTTTGAGTAGGACTGTGTAAAGAGGTGATCTTTGACTCTATGGCAATCATCTTGCTTCCAAGATACATAATCAAGAGAATTACAGCAAAATTGACCCAGAGTCCTGACAACTTGAGCTGCTGAGTTAACCAATCCTGGACCAGCCCATCCAGAATCCTTGTTCTACAAGATAATAAAACCTCTTTACTGCTTATGCCTTTAGTTGGGTCTTCTGTTACCTGCAGGGGCATACTTTCTAACTGATGCAATATTTTATACTTCTGTATTGCACAAAGAACTAAGCAAAAATTGTCATCCATCAAACTCATAGAGAATGAAAGACAAAGATAAGGAGAACAAAAACACATTGTAATCAATTAGACAATTGCCACTCACAGCAATGTGGATAAGTCATTTAAAAGTATCCAGCAGTACTTATTATTAAACTCAGGTAAATGTGGCCTATTTTAAAGTTACTATAGTCCATTGCTAACACAGTCATACTAAGAAAGCATTATTTTACCTAATACTATCACTAACGTGATATCTTTCTAAATAAAAACACTTGAAAGTGGTAGTAAAATAACAAACATATATTCTTTATCTTTTTTGACATTTCTCACAATTGACCACTAATTTGTAAGTAGGAATAGCAAACATTATTGCTTGATTCAGTAGACTGGAGGAAGTATGGCTCTACCTGATGAGAGAAATGTTAGGAAGAACAAAATGCCACTGTTCTGCCCAGTTATTGTCCAAGTATCCAAAGGGAAAAAGAATCACAGTATTATCACTGTTATTTTATCAACATTTAGCAAGTAAAAAAATTGTATTTACCCTCATTTATGGATATTTACTTTTATGTTAATTGAAGGAATTTCTATTTAGGTAAGTATTACAAATTCCATTTGAATTCAGTGGAAATCCATTTCCATTTAAATTTCTATTTAGGTGAGTTTTATAAATTAATTTATTCTGTCATAGTGACAAAGGCTACTAGTTTCCAGTTTTCCAATTCCAAACCCATTTCCCCTTCTTCCCTTCTCAGAGAATCTGTTTTGATACAAAGTAGCAATATACCACACTAAAATTATGAGATATCCCAACCTCTCTTGAACCTAGGAATGGCCATCTGATACAGTTCTGGCTGTGATAATGAGAATGGGCATCTGTAGGAGAATGTGCACCCCACCAAAAAAAAAAAAACAAAAAAACAAAAAAAACAAAGGTATATCTCAGGGAGAATGTTTGCTTGGCCCCTTCTCTCTCCTTCCTTGGTCTGAGAAAGCAGACATGTTGTTCAATGGAAGAGGTACAACAGCAATCACGTGACCACAAGAAAGAAAAGTACCAAGCTGACAGGAGTCGATTACCTGATTACAAGCTTAAACAATGGTCTTCTCCAGACATTTTATGTGAGATAACCCATAAATCTTAATCCACTGTTTTCCTTGTTTCCTGTTACTTCATAGTGAAATGTGTTTCTAAATGATACATTCATTATTTATTTATGGTCTACTTTATGTTCAGATGGGGGCATGAAATGATAAATCAGGCATGGTTTTTGACCTCTGGGAACTACCTAGTGAGGGAGCTTCCTGTATTGTGGGGCCATCATAAGCCATCATAAAGTGTGAAATGTGAACTACCCCTGGCATGGGTAACATTTTCTGCGAGTTCAGAGAAAGAATAGAATGGAAGGAAGCAGGGTAGTAGAGGAAAGACCTCCTTAAGGACATAAAAGATTTTCTTCCCATTGTTGAGGTTGGGGTGGGGATTGGTGGATGGGACCCATAAAGAAAGGCTAACATAAACAAAGCATATAACCGGGTTGGAGTGCCATGTGGAGGGTATTCTGGTCTAAAAAGAGAAATTGAGGAAAACATGATAGGACACAAGCAATATCCAGGTTCTGGGCATGTAGCCTCAAGGCTATAAGAAGTCCTGGTCCTTGTTAATAAGCTATCCACAACATCAAACTTGTGTTGTAGGAAAAAAAAAAAAATCCTATGGGCTGGATTTGGGTGATTCCAATCACAAATAATTAAAATATTACCAAAGATCTTATCTTCCTATTTATAATCTCTCTAAAACTATGGAAAGTCATCAAACTTCACTCCAAAAAACTTTCAATGTGTTAAAAGAATACTGTTGAACTGTTATAGTTTCTAATCTTACTATTGATTTAATTGTGTTAAAAAACTATAAATCAGTATGTTAAGTAATGCATGACATAATTCCTTTGTGTTAAGTAAAAAAAAAAAAGAATTCTAGAGCGAAATTATTACTATGGTTTGCTAAAATGATAAAAAGTGTTTTGTTTAAACACATGAAAACTCAGAGAAGTATTTATCAATTATACCTATACCTGTATTAATGTTTTCCCACAAAAAAGATTGTCAGTAATATTAAAATTTTACATGGTAACTTTTTTAAACTGGAGAGACCTCAAATTAATATCAATATTCTCTAGTTCCAGCTGTCAATTTTCCTTTAAAAAAAACTAACATAACTTAACTGAAGGAAACTGAAGGTAGAGTAGATCCTGCAACTGGATAACCATGTAAAAGTAATAAAAATGGTATAAAATATAAGCAGCAACCACTTCAGAGTTGAAAGAGACTTTAGAGTGATTCAAGGAAGACATCCAACCATGCAGAGGCATCAAGCCTTCAGCCTCACTTGCAGCAAGTGGAGCTCTCAGCCTACCTTCCATAAGTGCATATCCCACTTTCAATTTCAAAACAATTCTTGCTTTGACTCTTTTCATATATTTATATTGAAAATATAAAAATATTAAAAATATGTTATACCTAAATATAAACAGAAATTTTCACAAAATGAAACCCAACTAGGGGAATACAAAAAAGATTGGCAGAAAAGTACTCTGAGGGAGATGCTGGAAAGGAGAGAGCTTTTTTTTAATGCTGGATACTGGAACTCTAGTATATTCTGCTGAAAGATTGCCCCCCTCAGTTCCTGCTTATGTTAAGAGGATTGGAAAGACTAACTAGAATAGGCTTACAGAAAACAGTTAATTCTTTTAATCAAACAATGTAATCAGAAGGCCTGAGTAATGATTAACTTCGTGAGAATCAATGAATCAATCTCTGAAAATCACTCAATCAGTCACTCAGCAGTGCAGGTAGACTTAGATTCATTCTCTGCCAAGGGCACAGAAAACTTAAATTCTTTTGTATTTAACATTTAATATTTAATATTCTAAATACATACATGGCCCTGCTACTGAACTCATTTCAGAGAGCTGGTGTTCTTCTAGCTTAGAGGGTTACAATGGCTGATTGAAATGCCCAGACATTTTACAGACTTTACGCTCAAACACATGTACTCACACGTTTCCTTAGTGACATTTTTATATCTGTGATCCTATTAATAGTGAGCACAATTAATTTTTGAGAAATATATTAAGTTACTGTAATTTTCATGAACAGCCTGAGAACTCATTTAATCAAAAATCTGTCTACTGTAGTGTTAGCATAAAAAGAAGAAAAATAAGTGTATCAAGTGCCTATGAAAAAGCAGAGTAATAGATACAGTTTTCGCTGTCTGAAGTCATGCTTTCTATGTATCACTATGGTCTGGAAATGAAAAAGGAAAGAGTAAAATTTTTGTGTGGAAGTCAACTGTTCATGATTTAAAATAACTAAACTAAGTATTGGACGAATAATTTCCCCCAACTCTTTAACACATTAACAACCTCCTCTGGAACAAATTACTCTCAATTCAAAATCTCAACCTAAATAATTTTAAATTCACTGCAGGCTGTATGCCATTTCTACTCACATAGCATTTTGCTGAGGCGCGGGCAGGAGCCAGTGAAGAACCTTTTAAATGTTTGGACTACCTTCTCTCCCAGAGGAGTTTAGTACCCAATAATGCGTAATCTACTTGCTCATCCCGGGAGATCTGGGGAGTGACATCTTGACTTGAACCACGCAGACCTGAAAATCGCTTCGCAGGAAATGTTTGGGGGGATGAAGGGCAACTTTCTCACCCCTGTCAAACTAAGAGGCGGAACCAACCCCAGAACTAGCTTAGGGCCTTGGGAGAGCGGCGGGCTGAGCACAGCTCCTTATGGCTCCGCCTGGGGTTCAGGCAAGGGTTTTCTTCTGGAGGCGGCTTTGTTCCTCCATCTGCTCAGCCTTCAACCCTCCCCGCGCTCTCGTAATCTTCCTTTAAGTCTTGGGTACCTCTCTGCCGATCTCCCGGCTCTTGGTCTCCGTGGTGCCAAGGCACACTCTAGGGTGAAAAGCTGCGGTGACTGGGGCGCCGCTCTCAGGATTTGGAAGCGACAGCGCTCGTCCGCCCGGCTCTGGCAGCGCGCGCGCCGCACACTCGGCTTCTCCCTTTGCTCTGGGTCTCTCCAGCTCGGACGGGCTCTCCTGGCCTCCTGGCATCCACTCCGGCTCGCCTTTCCTGCCGCTTCTCCCCACAGCCGCTCCGCGCACTTGGCGCCCGCCGCCCGGCGCGTTCCCCGGTGGCTGCCGAGTGCTCCGCGCACTGACCGGGCGCCCCCAGCCCGCAGGCCCGGACTAGAGATTCAAGGGTCAGCAGCGGCGGGGAGGAGGGGAGGAGGAGCAAGAGGAGCTGGGGCAGGTGGGGAGCGGGAGAGGGAGCCCAAGGGAAGAGAAGACGAATCTGCTCTGAAAGCGCCAACGAAGAAAGGACTGAGGGGGGAGGAGCGGAGAAGGGAGAAAGAACACCCACCAGGCAGGGTGGGCAAAACCAGCAACTTACAAACTGCCGGGGGGAGAGCTGCTGAGCGGAGAAGGAATGGGGGTGAGCGGAGAGAAGGAAAAACAAGGGGAAGTGCTCATCTCTCCCTCAAAAGGTCTGGTCTGAAAACGTCTCTAAACCAGGAGTTAAACAGGATCTGGTCATGGTGTAAAGGGTGGTCTTAAAAAAGAAATTAACTGCCATGTAGTTTTTTTTCTATCCTAGACTGAGCTCATCTCTTTCAACTCTGGAAAATTATGCTCCAAAAATTGAAATGAATTGACTCCATACAGAAACGGAAGTTGAATTTCCTCCACTGTGGACTTAGCCTTAGGTATTGGTATGTTTGCCATTTGTATTTATTTTTAAATTATATAAGCATTTGGGAGGTTCTATGAACCCAAGTGCTAAAGAAATCACCCAGTTCATTAAAGTTCATTATTTTTTATTGCTTTTATTTTTGCCAGCGGATAACGTGAGCGGTTAGCACCAAGAGATGTTAAAAAACAGTCCTCTAGTCTGGGTAGTAGCATTTAAAAAAAACACAGCAAAACACTAAAAGAAGGATTGGAAAACTCAGTTCCACAGGTAAAGGGGGGGGGCATTTAAACTCTAGCAGACGATTACACCTCCAGAACCCCTCCCCCACAACCCAATAGGATTGGAAAAGGGGAAGAGTGTTCAGAAGAGATCGGGCAGGGTTAGCGGAAGGTGGGGAAGGAGAGGGACAGGCAGGGAGTAAGAAGTTACGGCAATCCCTGGGATTAAGACAAACGTCGGAGCTCGGCGGTCGCACGAAGGTTCCTTACCTTTCTCTCTAAGCCCCGTTTGCACCTGATCTGCAACCATAAATACTTCGTGATGCTTAGTGTGCAGCCAAACGATGGCAGAATGTTAAACAATTCTTCGCGCTCCCTCCCCCTTTTAAAAAACAGACTCAAAAGAATGTTAGCACTGTTCTCCTTATCCATCGGCTCCAAAACATTCCGCTTTGTCGGGAAGAGAGACGAAAACCAGGCGCTTGGGTACGCGTATATGTATTTATATATTATGCGGTTGGTATATAAATATATATATACGTTTTCTGCATATAAATCCAAAAAGAAAAGCACCACAGATGCCTCTGAAAGCGGGCGGGGATGAGGGGGGTGAAAAACTTGGCGAGCCAAACGTATCCAAAGATTTCGTACCAGGAGCCACCTGCTTCAATACGCAGAATTCCCGAGAAGATTTAGAGGGAGAAGAAACAAAAACAAAATAAAATTCCCCAAACACACACTTGAAACTGGAAGACGCCCTAGGAAGAGTGGAAATGGAGAGGATGAGAAGATCCCCTGTGGCTCCAGATTCGTCAGCTAAGTGAGCAACCGCCTCCGAAAATCACAGGCGGGGAGGTGGCTGTAGATGCGTCCCCTGCTCCGGTCCCCGCCGCCGCTGCTACCTGTAGACACACACACGCACACGCACACACTCGCGCTCACACACACAGCACAGCCTCCTCTCTCTCCCCCACACTCTCCCCCACCCTGTCCCCCTCCCAGACTCAGAAGCATTGCCAGGTGCCGGAGTCTGAATCACGCTAGACCCACACCTGCCCCCTCGGAGCCCTGGCGCCCTCCCTTGTCTCCCCTCCCCGTCCGCTTTATTGCACAGCGTCCTCTCCCCTGTGCCACCCCTCCCCCGGGGTCGAGGCGGCGATCATGATGGGGGTGGGCTTCGGGGGCGCGAGTCCGGCGATGGCAGACGTGGTGCTGGTGGCGGCCCCTCCCTTTACAAGTTCCTCCCTCTTCCCTGCCTTCTCCCGCGGCGTCAGAGCATCCTCCGCCCGCAGCGCCCGCGGCGGCAGGAGGGGTTAAGGGCCCGGGGCGTCACGTGTGACGTTCACCAAACCGCTCCGGGGAGCGTGTGATGGACCGATAACCGCCGCGGCGCCTGCAGGCCGCGGACGCATTGAGTTTCCCTTTTATCGGCGTCGTTGTGTTCCCCTTCCGGGCGTTTTCGTCTGGGTGAAGAAGAGCTCAGAGTCGGAGGCAAACGCCTTCCACTGCGCCTCTTGGGTACCCGCACCCCACCCCCTCCGTTTTCCCGTTTTCTCCAGCTGGAGGCAGAGTAAGCCTCCTGTCTAAGCGTCGGTGTAGTCTCGGTTTGCAGGGAGTAGAGTTAATGTAGCGCCACTGCCTTGGGCCTCTCCTCTGTAGCTGCGCCTATATCTTCTGCCACGGGATGGGTGATTAAAAAAAAAAAAATCACAGCTAATCAGTGTTGTTTTTTGTGACTGGTGTGATTCACTATAGCACGTTGTTTGCACCTACCCACTGCCCACCACATGGCAAATTTTTAAATGTGAGTTGAAGGACAGGGCCCTGCCAACAGAACCATTAATTGCTTGCAACCTGTAATCAACATATTCCCAAAAAAGATTCACGGGCAGGAAATCACTCAAAGGAATCAGTGACACTTGGTCTAGAGAAGTGTTTTTCCTTATTGTCTAACAGCTTGCTTCATAGTTCTCAATTGCATTTATGCTTTTATCTCTCAATTTCAGGTAAAAGGAAGGAACTTTAAAATAGAATTTAACAAATACTTCGAATTCTGTTTTCTTGATGTATCACCAATTAAAACAATAAAAAACAAACCTAAGGTTCGAGCATATCTGATTTGATCTTTAAAAACAATTGTAAATATCATGTAACAATTCATTTAGCTTAGAAGGAATTCAGTGCCACATTTTTGTCACATAGTTTTAGAATGCAGTCCACTTTGTCCTTTTTCCTTTTTCTTTAAGTGACCTATAAATCATGTGCCCACAAATCCAGTAGATTTCAATGTTGTTCCCAAGAAAGTAAAAGTTCATTAGACTATACATGTATCTGAGTTTTGGTAACAGATCTACGTAACACCCCCACCCCCACCCCAAGTCTCTCTAATTTGACAAGAGAAAACCTGAGAAGCATCTCTGGAATTTCCTGGGATATTTGAGAAATAAAGATATATTTCAATATTTTAAGAAGTACTAATTGAATCCTTTCAACTTTCACTAGGCTACACAATTAGAGAACCTGGAATAAGGTATCAGTATGACAACTGCAAAATCAAATTTTAAAAAAAAGAAATAAGGATGAAGTTGTCCATTGTAATTTATAAAATATAATGTTTTAGATACTCTCTTGTATGGCAAAGCTCAAAAGAATTCCTCTGTGGGTACCACTTTCTAAATGCCTCTACTGAGGTTAATATCAGAACTCCAAAGGTACTAGCTGAACATTTTTCAATTTTAATATTTGGTTTTTATAGGTAAGAGATCAACAATTTTTAAAAAGTTCCATTGTGGTTTTTTGTTATTCTTTCACAGTTACACTTTAACAATTGGGCATTATTATCTCATTTTTATGAGTTCTTACAAAAAATCCAAGAATTTTAGCACTATAGAATTGTCACACAAGCAGCACTTATCACAATCATGTAAATATAGGCAAACAAGTCAAACTTTTCTAGCCCATTCTTTTCTGCTTTCTCAATCAAACCTCCTCAAAGAAATAAACCCAAACCATTGGATCTCAAACTATCTGATCCCCCAAACAATTAAATAGCAAAGAGATTTGCTTTTTTTTTTTTTAAATGCCTTTTGTTGGTATGCAGTTAAGAGCTAGGACTCTGGAATCAGAATGCCTGAGTTCAAATCCTGGATATACCTTGAAATTGCTACTGTCTGGTGCATGTTGCTTAATGCATGCAATCCAAAATAATGCATGTAAAGCACTTAGCATAAGACATAGTAATTCTCCATTGTTTACTCTATTTTTAGTATCCATGTGATATGTTCCCTTTTCTGATACAAACACCAGTATATGTAGGGGCATTTGGGCTCTGTGTTGAAAACAGACCATGAAAGTTTGTTGCAATACATCATATCCATAACTTAGAAGTCATTAGTTATTTGAAAGTAATTGCTAGGCCCTTGCTGCCGTCTCTTTTTCTTAAGATATTATGTCTGTCTGCTATTATTAAATCCTAATGTAGGGGATTATATTAAAAGTGGATGATGAGTCATGATAAACAGATGTGACTAGGTAATGATGGCACTAATAAAATGTAGGAAAATGAATTTAATTCACATTGCAAATCATTTGGCTTTCTGGTTTTGGCATTACCCATGCTCTAGTTTACTGCCTTTTACCATGTCAAGCACTGTTGGAAGTCTCTGTAAGGTCAAATACAAATAAAAACCCTGTGAAGTTTTGCCCAAACACATCTGTTTATCTGTAGCTTTGAAAGGAGACCTCAAAATTACACAAGAGCCTTGGTATAAAAACCAATCTATTGGGTGGGAATGAAGGAAATAGGAGGAGTGAAGTCAACTTTATATTATGAGTATATATGTACTGCCTAACTGTTGTGGCTTTAAAATTTCTTTTTTCCAGAAATAGAAATGAGTATATTGGAAAAGGAAGGTAGACTTGAAGTTAAATATTATATTGTATTTTCAGGTACCATATTATGTACGCTCAGTTTACTTTGAGTTCAGAGGTCATTAAGTGGGAAGATTGTTCCCCTATTAATTTTATATATATATATATATATATATATATATATATATATATGAAAACAATTAAATGGCATGTTATCATAAAGTAAAGAAATAGCAAAAGTATTACCCATTCTTTGGAAAATCCCAAAGACTCATAGCAGATCAGCACTATTTTTTTCTTTTCCAAAGGACTGAAGAAGAAAGAGTGTTAATAAAATGTCATGCTTAGAAGAAATTTTACTGAAAATTGCCTCATAAATTATATGTAATTAAAATGGGTTAAAGATAAATAATATACTGTGAAAGAGTATAGGGGCAGTGCCAGCTCATGTGTTTGTTCTGAAAGAAATAAAAAATAAAGCCTAATCTGTTGTGGCATTGTCAAGTGGACCAGTAGCATAGCTTCCTGGCAGCATTTTATTAAGACCTGGATGAAAGATATAGATATTATTAGTACTGAAAAGACAGATCCTGACTTCTAGAATCACCAGTGTGGTCTGGTTGCATGTAGTGTATGTTTGGGCACAGCCCACCTAGTCTCCAACTCTAATCTCCCTACAAACCACCCTTCTGCCCTGCACAGCCTGTACAGCATGGCCAAATTTGTCACCTTTTTCTCTAGCTTTGACCAAGTCAAGCCCTTTAAAAAAAAATCTTCAATGAATCTGGGGTTCCTAACATGTGAAATACAAACTTCTTATCCTAGGATTCAAACCCAGCATGCTCTCAATTCCACACATTTTTATTTAGCTTTCTCTCCCATAACTCTCCTTCCTAATCTCTGTATTTCTTTCAAAGGATATTACTTATTGGTTTCCAAGACAAATCTACTGGTTTCTTCTCTTAGATTATGAAACCACCAACTCTATTTACCAAAAAAAAACAAAACAAAACAAAACAAAAAACAACAACAAAAAAACTGTGAAGATATTTCTCAGATAGATTTAAACTATTAGTTAGTTGATTGCATCTACAATCAACAAAGGAGATTGCCTTTACCAGTAAGAGAAGTCCCCTCATCCAATCAGTTGACAGTCTTAAAGGGAGAACTGATGATTTCAGCAGCTAGAAAGAAGAAAGAATTTCGATCTCTACTTCAGCCAGCCAGCTTCTCCTGGGGAATTCAATGTCACTATCAAGTTCCCAACTTGCAGACTGCCCTAAGAAATTCAGACTGGTGCAGTCATGTAAGCCAATTCCTATAATAAATCTCTTAATATTCACATAACATATGCATATATATCCTGTTCGTTCTGTTTTTCTGGAGAACCCTGACTAACAGATCATTATTTCTGCATCTTTTGTCTTCCTTAGCTTATTTATAAGATACCAAACACTCTCTCACCCCAGTACCTTTGTACTCACCATTCACTCCACCAAGCTTCTCTTCCCTTTGATGGTTATATGCTCCTTCCCTTATTCACATAGGTCTGTGCTTGGATGTCATCTTGAAACGAGGTCTTCCCTGACTTCACTATCTAAGGTAGCACTCTCTTCCCCAGTCACTCGATGTCTCCTTAACTTCTTATATTTACTTCATGGCACTTATTATAACCTGATTATGTTTCTTTATTATTTGCTTCCCACCTTCGAAGAAGGTAATAAGTGCCATGAGATCAGAGGCTTAGTCTTTTTTGTTTACTGCTGTATTGCCAGCACCTTGAAGTATGCCTGACGTATTGTGGTGTTGTTGAATAAATGAATGAATGAGGTCAATTTGATTCACTAATAGCAATTTCAGGGGTATGATAATAGGCTACTTCTAACTTTGGTCAACAGTTGAGCATAAAGACGTGAGAATTTGCTCAGAAGTTCTTGAAAAACAATTTTTTATGTTGCATGTCTTACTTAAAATATATTAAAGGCATAATTTTAGTGCATGGGTCCCTCTTTTTGAGATAATGTTTAGAATGAGCATGTATGAGCCCCAAATGTGTTCATCAAGTAACGATGAGGTGCTTGCAAAGATGCTTTGCTCACTTAGGAGCCAATAGCACTTTATAAACCTTAGATTCCACATTTGCTCATTTCTCAGTTTTACTGTTTTAAACAGTGCTTCTAGGTGATGTCCTTCTTCTTAGTTTCTAATTTTTTTAAATTATTTAAAAATTTGCAATTAATAGAAGCGGTTTTCAAAACAAAATATCTTATTTATAAAATACGATGCATTTAGAAATTCATTCAAAAATGCTCTATATTATTCAGTAATTGAATCCTCACTCAACAGTCCTTTGAGCCCCTACTCTGCCAAATTA
>PVKY010007101.1:0-15268 GCA_004027775.1 Bradypus variegatus | reverse complement strand
GTGATGACATAAACCCTCCGTGGCTATAGTGACTGTTAAATGAGATGGCAGCTGGGAGACTGTGCTTGGCATGCAGCGGACATTGATTAAACATCAGACAACTCTGTGGGGCAGGGAGGAAGGAGGATAACAGCAAGGAGAACCAGATAGTGGGGAAATAATTCAGGGGTTGGGATGCTGAGAAAACAATCATGTCTGCACTCTCACTGGGGGCCCCAAATACTACCTAGACATCCACTCAACGCAAAGCACAGTGCTGGGTGCTTAGGTGCTGGATACTTGGGTGCTGTGCGCATCCAAGAAATGGATCAGTGAGGCCTCTGCCCTCACATTGACACATTGGCAGAGCTTGGGGGACTGCCCTCTGACAGCCCAAGCGCCTCTCCTGGCTCCCTGATTCCAAGGGGTATGACTTTGAGCACTTCCTGGGAATCCTCTGGGCCTCAGTTTCCCCATCTGTAAAACGGAGGTGACAACAGCACCCAGAGTTGCCATTAAGAGGATTCGATAACATCATCCAACGTAAGGCACATGCATTCCCAGCAATGGAGACTTGGTTCGTACTACCATTATTCCCACTTTACAAAGGACGTTGATGTCAGAGGCAACCGCGGACCCGACACAGAAGGGAGGTTGAGTAGAGGTGAAGGGAGTAGAAGTGAGGACAGACCCAGCCAGCCCTGGGTGTGTGAATGGAATGTGGCGCACAGGCGCGCCTCTTCTTCAAGCCTTCTCGGAGGCTGCAGGACATCCCTGCCACGGTTTTATATTTTGCTGTTCTCCTTAGCATGACTTTGCTTGGTTGGTGCCGTGTTCTGACTGATGTGAGGTTTGGCCAGTTAGATCACTGTTCTAGGAAACGGAGAACAAAGGCTCCCTCTAGGATATTGCCTGATTTATTGGAAAGGAAGGAACACACCATGGCCTCTGACTCTTCCTCCAGCTTCCTTCCCTGTTTGGCTCTTGGGATGAGAGAAACCAGTGCTGGGACCCGACAGAGGAGAGTGGCTGCACCCTTGCAGGGCTGGGTAGGGTGCCGTCCCTCCTTCCAGGCTTCCTTTCCCAGGAACCGGTTCCCGCTCTGATCCTTTGCCTCTTGATAGACAACGTGGTGGCAGCCGGAACGACTGGCCTCTCTCCTGGGGCTGCTTCCCAGCCAGCTCAGCTCCATTCCCCTGCTACCCCCAGGAGCCTCAGAAGGAGAAGCACCTGCAGGCAGAAACTGGCACTTCCGCATGGGTTTTCCCGGGATCAAGCAACGGCCCGTTCCACTCTCCAAGCCGGGAGCCAGATCCAACCATGGCGGCTTTTTTCTTTGTTGCTGTTACCCGCTCAACCGTCTCCTTCCTCACTGTCTACTTGTCTTCCCAGCCACTTGCCCATCTACCTGCCTGCCTGCCCTCAAACTCACCTTGTCTTCCTACCTGTCGGCACACCTCCCTATCTACTTATATTGACTTAGCAATTTACCAACCTACCTACTTATAAAGCTGTCTATATATTTATGTATCTACTTATTTATCTGCCTTCCTACCAGCTAGTTAATATTTTTAAAATGCTCGGCTCTGTGCCAGGCATTGGGGAAGTATAAGAAAAGAATAGAAAATGAAAAGACCTCATCCCAGACATTAACTTCTTTATGATCTAGTCACAGACAACAGGAACTATACTTATGAAATAGGAAGTTTATGATCTATTGCCAAATGTATGGCGATGAGTTTTTTTTTTTTAATGAATAAAGCAGAAGATGATTGTTAGCTGGAAGGGTGATGAAGGAGGGGACTCGGGCCTTGAAGGTTGATTAAAATATGGAACTCCAGGTAAGTGGTCCAGAAGAGGGCACTGCCTGGCTGAAGGTACAAAGGTAGGAAACTGTGGCAAGGAATGGCAAGTCTCCCCAAATGGTCACCTGTACTTGGAAGATGAAATTCCTCCCCCTTTCCCTTCCCTGGGATTTGGCAGGGGACCCCAAATGGTGCAACTTTAACGACATGTCTTCTGGTTGTTAGAGGTCTTTGCTATGCTGGACCCTGACTCGAGATGAAGAAATTTGGTTCCCCAGGGCAAGGCTGGGCTTCAAGGGTGCCAAGAGAGCCCCTCAATCGGAAAAGAATTGACTTTCTCCAAAAGAGAACTGAGCTCAGGAGGATGGTCACCACCATTCATGAGCAGCAGTAAAAGATGTGTTAATAGAGAGGAATCCTGGGGTTGGCTTAATCCCTCCTCCCAGCCCCTTGTCCTCATTCACGCAGTCTCCAAGGCGTGTCATTCTACCCCTGTGCCCCCCTGCACCCCGCTCCCGCCACCTCTCCCTCCCCACTGTCTCTGCTGAAGTTCAGACCCCCACCGGCTCCCAGCTGGGTGGCTGCAAGGCTCCTCTCTGGCCTCACGGCTCTGCTCCCTCCCTGTGCCACTCTGCAGCCTCTGCCAGCACACGGGCTCCTGCTGTTCCCGCCCGGCTCAGCAACTCTCTGCATGGACCAGATTCGGGTCCTGTATTGTAGGGGTTTGGAGGGGGTCAGGGCAGACATGCAAAAACCAGCAGCTGCCCTTGTCCAGGTGCAAGGCAATGATGGCATCTAGCTGCACCCAGGCCTGGCTGACTCCGATTCCATGCTCCATCCTGACACCAGATTGATTCCGAACCTCCCTGACCTTGGGGGAGAGGGGAGAGCATCAGAGCTGGCAGCCCCTGAGAACAGAAAGGGCCCCCCACCTGTGGCCTCGTGGCAGCTGAGCAGCAGAAGGTCCCTGTCCCTTGACAGCCGGTCACGGGAAGAGGCAGCACCTTGGGATTCTAATATTCACCAGGTCTGTTAGGCTAAGGAAGCAAGGCTCTGTTTCAAATTGACTATTAGCATTTTCGTTTGTCTGCCCACTTCCCCTCTGGGACTTCTGAAAACAGCGACTGCTTCAAAATAATCACAGTCGTGCACATACACACACACACATACACAAAGGACAGGCATTATTGTCTTCCTTTCCTACACCAGGAAACTGGGGCCTGGAGAATGGAGGTGAGGTGTGACGCACGTGTTAGTAACAGCAGGCACTAGCCCCTGCCTTGCCGGACTCCCGGTCCAGTGCTCTTTCAGTAAAAATGCTTGCGGCCCTTATTAAATTGTTGTTTCCCAAACTTCACTCATTTCAGTACCTCGTCTTTTCTGCACACCACCTAACTATAATTGACTTAACAGTTTTTTTTCCATATTACTCAATATTTTACTCAATGTTAATATTTTACAGGAAAGTTTTTGTGTCCCACCAAAATGAAAAAGAGTGCTCCAAACAGAAGGTTACTATCAGAACAAAGTCACTAAGTTCTACCCAGATACTGTGGCTGCTGCAAGCCCTGAGGTTGGAGGGCTGCTCTCCCTTAAATGGGGAGATGGAGCATTAGACAAGTGTTAAAGACATATTAGCACCACGTGGAGACTTTCTCCTTGATGCCATCAGGAAGATGGTCAGAGTCTTGAGAAAAGGCATAACTTTCTCTCCATGTAAGTCAAGGTCATTTAATGCCACATCAGTGTGCCACTCCAAGCCATCTGGCTAGAAGTGTTCCATATTTGGGGTAATACTCTCTTATGTGTGATTTATGTTTCGGGCTGATGTCTTGGAATAAAACCGATGGGTGAAGCACCATCTCCCATTCAGGGTGATTTGGTTTGGGGATGGGGAGATGGAGAGGTCCCCAGCAGGGGCTCTCAGCTTGTCTGGAGGCATCTGTGGGGCTATGCTCCCGGCTCCATCCCTGCAGAAGACTTGCAGGGGTTGGCAGCTGGCACCCGTTTGGCTCCCGCGTGGTCTCTATCATTTCAGAATGGCAGCGTGTTAAAGGTCCCGCCAACAGACAACTCACAGCCCTCTGCGGTCACCCAGTGTGGTCCACAACAGGGAACTGAGATTAACATTGAGGCAGCAGGAGGGCTCAAGGGAGCGTGGACAAATTAGGGCACGCCTATTCATAAGAAAACTGACAGTTTGAGGCCACCTTGCAGGGGGAGAGTTTTCTGCTGGTGCCTTGCTTGCTTCCTTTGCATGCTGGCGGGCTCATAACTGGTGTAGGAAGGCAGACTAGTGATGAGGCTGTCTGCTGCCAAACTGGACACCCGAAGGCATCTCCGGGCAGGCTGAAGGCACGGGAGGGGCTGCCTGGCTGCATTTCCCACACCATGCGTTGCCTTGCCCCACGCCCTGCGGGGTCCTACCTGTCACGGCCCCAAGGTAAAAAGGCGGAGGGAGGAAGTTTGGGCTGAGAATACTTCTCCATTAAGAGCGAGGTCTCCGGTTGGTCCCCGCCACCCGGGATAGACAGCGACACCTTCCAAAGCAGGGTGCAGGGGCAGGAAGAGGGATTCTTGTCCTACTGGGGAGAGGCTGTTGGGAGAAGTGAGGACATTGGCTACTTCCTTCCACTTGAGGGATTTCAGGTCCGGCCCGGTGCCTGGAATGTGAGAGGGCTTTATCAGTGCTGAAGTGTTCTAGAAACCAGACTTTTGGAGGGGGGTGTTAGCTCTTAGCATCCATGGCGTGGCTCAGCCAACCGCGCGGTAGGTCTCTGTGCAGGTTTTGCCTTTAAGCAAACGCTGAGGGGTGCCCCCCGCAGAGTGGGCCCTCTGCCAGACCCCTTATATCATATGCTGCTTAGTCTGAACCCAGAGAGTGATGACAAGTTTTCCAGCTCTACTGGATATAGCATGGTGTTGCTGGAGAGTGTTCAAGGGGGAGAGGTCAGAGAGAGGAAGGTCAGAGGTCACCTTGACCCACCCCCTCAATTGCAGATGAAGCAGGTCCCTCAGGGACTCAGGCCCTGGGCAGAGCAGAGGTCCTGGACCTTTGGAGAAGGCAGGGTGTGCTATTGCAGCCAGGGTGTGTGATGACGCGAGCGGAGTTCCCAGCGCTGGGTTGCCTCCTGCCAGGGCAGGCTCACTGTCTTCCCACCAGTTGTGCTGAGCTCGAGGGCCACCCAGAGGTGGGAGGGAGCTCCCGGGCAAGCCAGGGCTAGCAGTGGGGGGGGGTCACTGCCAGGGACTGGCTGGACGCGGGACTTCTGGCAGCGCCTAGAGCAGTTGGAGCAGGGACTGGGACGCTTTCTGAGAAAGCATGTGGTGGGCACAGCCCCGGGAGGGCGTGGGTGCCTGCTTACTCCACTCCCCAGCTTGTTCCCAACCCCGCGGTGCAGAGTGAAAGTGAAACGGAAAAGGGGCAGCTGCGGAGGTGGAGGTGGGGTGACCAGGCGACCCGCCCGCCTCAGGCTCGCAGCGGCCCCAGAGCTGATCCCAGAGCGGCCAACGGCAGCGCGCGGGGAGCCCGGGGAGCGGCGGTAGGTGACCAAGGTCCCCTCTGCAGCCCCTAAAACCAGGCTGGGAATCGAGGCTCAGAGACTGGCAGCGACTTGCCCGAAGTCACACAGCAAGGCTGGGGTGGAGGAGGAAGGGAATGCGGAGACTTGAGACCCGGGAAACTTCTCGTTTCCAGCATCCCTGAAAAGACTCCACGCAGGAGCCGGGTGTGCCCAGCGCGCCGGGGCCCCGGGGAGACGGGGAGAAAACGGCTCGGGAGCCTCTGCGGGGAGGCTGGGTGCGGGCGCAGCGCGGGGATAGTGAAGGGCGCGCCGAGCCGAGAGACCCGCCCTCCCTCTCCGGTAGACCTCGGACCAGGGCGGCCCTTCTCCGAGCCTCAGTTTCCCGGCTGGATCACAGGTGCCCAGGTTTTATCGCTGTGATTCTCGTCTACGTACCGTGCCTTCCAGGTGGGGGCGTCTGCACAGAGGGGGCGAGAGGGAGCCCGGCGAGCGGGCGGGGTGTGGCCTGAAACTTTACTCGCCGCTGGGAGAAATCTTCACCTCCCTTTGGCTTTCTTGGGGATTGGGGGGCGGGTCTCCCTAGATTGTGTTTGAGCATCCGCATGTCTTCCTCACTTGGGGTCCTGAGAAACGCTTCCAAGGAGAGAAACTAAGGGGCATGGAAAGGAGGCCGGGTATCCCTGGGGTCCCAGCACCCCAAAATTGGAGCCACCCCTTGCTTTGTCTGAGACTCATAAAACCCACTCCCTGAAGACCCGCCCTCCTCCCCGGAGTCTTGCTGCTCGTCTCTATCCCAGGTGACACAGGGGAGGGGACTTGAGCCCTGGGGGTGGGGGTCCCGGGGGTCCCCGGCCACCTGTTCCTAACGGAAGCCAGGAGGGCCGAATTTTGGCAAGTAGTTCTCCGTGCTCCCCCTGCCCCCTCCCAAAGAAGCACTCCTCACCAGTCAGAAGGTGAAAGAAATAGGTGCTTTCTGCTCTGAGCTCTGGTAGAAAGGGAGGGGAGGGGCCTCCGCAAAGCACCGACTTCCAACCCTTAGGCTGCAGGAGGGGAGGAGCCTAACTCCAAGAATCCCAGAACTCAGGGGTGGGAAGGGTTCTCAGGGATGACTGAGATGAGGCTCCCAGCCTTCCTGTCCAGGGGGATCACCTGCGGAGGTTCAGGGGGAGGCGTCCCAGGCTCAGCCCCCAGACTCTCATTGGCTGGGCGAGGCCGGGGGTGGGACCGCAGCCTCAGGGGAAACCACCGCTCCCAGGTGATTCTGTAGCCAGCTTTCTGAAGGTCACGTGTAGAGAGGTACTGATAAGGTCAAGTTCCTTTACTCTCTCTGTGTTACCAATGGGGAAAGTCTGGAGTGGTTTGTTTTTTTTTTAATGGCTAGAGTTTACATAGCTAACCATTGGCAGAGGTCGATTTGAACCCAGGTCTCCTGAGGGCCCAGTCCCGTGCCTAGGGGCGAGGACGTGTGTCTCCCCAAATGCGTGGCAGGTCTGGTCTGGGGGTCAGAGGGAGACCTGTTGACCTCTCTGCCTGATGTCAGTGGTCCCCGTGCCCCTAGATCCTGGTCAGTTGTTGAGACTGACGTCTTGAGAGCTCAATACCTGGTACCTTGTGAAGGTCGGAAAATTAACACAAAACATCCTGAGGACGCTAAGTCAAGGCCCGGGGTCAGTTCTCGGCAACCAGGGAAGGGACCTGAGGGGCGGGAAGCTTCAGCCATGCCTTCCACCTTGGGCAGGTTCCTTCCCCTGTCTGAGGCTCAACCATCAAATGGACATTTTAGCAGTTTTGAGGCAGCCTCCAGGCACAGAAGCACTTTGGAAAACCACCAGAGAGTACAGGTGTCAGGAATAACAACTATTTGTAATTGTTTAGAAACTATAATGACTGATCACCAAACAATTGTTTCGAAAGACCCAGAGAAGATGGTTTAAAGTCTGGGGTGCACTTGGCCTTCGTGGTCCAAAGAAGGTTCTTGAAGAGACGTTATTGACACTAGTTCTCACAGGGAGGAAACAGATGCTTTTTCAATTCTCTTTCAGTCCCTCTTCTTACCTCAAGGAGAAAGCCTTGGATTTTGTGTATAGACATCTTTAATGGCTCTCATACTTGCTTATGTTGCTTTTTAACATTAAAACTGGTGTGGCAGCTGGCATTATTTCGATAGCAGTGTTTCGCTTTCAATGGCCAGCGATCCTGGTTTTTCTCCATTTCATGTCGTGATAGAAAGGTGTTGCTTTTTTTAAAAATAAATATATGCAAGTTTCCTTAAAGAGTTCATTTGGAGAAAATACTAAGGTAAATTATAGAACAGGTGGCCTCTAGATCTGACAAAAAATTGTAAAGGTGACAGATAAATGTCTGCAGGTTAGGAAAACTCTGGTTAGAGAAAAGCCCTGGAAACTATTGTAAAAATCTAGGCTAATGACTGCAGATCAGCTGGGAGACTCTGCGTAGGGAAAATGAAAGAATGGAGAAAGAGTCACAAGTGCTTCTGGGGTATCCAACCGGGCAGAACTGGCAGAACAGAAGAATTGGAGAGCCTAGAAGGTTCTATTGTGGGGAAGCTGAGTTGTAGACATCCCCACTTGAAGACAAGCCAGACAAGCTAAGGAGGCAGTGTCTTCTTGGCAAAAGGAAAGTCCTACTACCTTGGAAATAAAACCTATCTTATTTTTCAGAATCACAGCAGTGCAAGTTGGGGAGGGGGGCTGCTTGTTTAAAAAAATACAGATTCCTGGGCCCAGACTTACTGAACCAGAACTGCTGGGGGCTGAGGGGGCCTGGGAGGCTGCGGTGTTTAACACCTTCCCGGGTAATTTGGATCCACAGCCAAGCCTGGCCACCTCTGGACTGTGTCTTCACATTCTGGCAGGCAGGGCCAGCGCCCCAGTCCTCTCAGTGTCTCTGGCACCCAGCGGAGGGTTGGTGTTAGGTGGCACATCAGGTTGAGCTGGGAGTCAGGGCCACAGCTAGGGGGTCCGGCTTTGCTAACTGCACCCACAAGACCCTCATGCCCACCCCACTCCACCCCCAGCACCTGGCTTGGGTTCCCTTCCAGGAAAGGGAAGCTTGTTAGATTCCTTTCCAGGCCATTGAGCGCAGCAAGGAATGTTGGGGCACGCAGAGGGAAGGTCACCCGGAGCCGGAGAGGCCTGGCAAGCTGGGAGCAGGGCTCTTAGCCCCATCTTGCGGTCTGGACAAGGGCTGACTGAAGACGCCGTCCCTGGCTGCAGCTTGTACAGCCTCTTTCTTCCCTTCTCCGCCTGGGACCTCCAGGCCCCTCCTGCCCAGGCACATGCACAAGCCGGGGCTGTCTCATTGGAGTTCCAGGATTTTCCAAAATTGCCCTGAGCTGGCTGTCTTCAACCCCTTTTGAGGGAGCAAGAAATTGGAGGCCAGAGAGGATAGGTGGGTGCTGAATGTGGCCTCTTCTGCGAAGTCCTCTGTGATTTCCAGGTCCCGCTTGGGGAAAAACAGAAACAAGTGGTCTCAGGTTGGGGTCCCTGGGAAGCAGGCCCAGAGGTAGAGAGGTGCACCCAGGAGGCTTACTGGGGAGCACCCAGAAGATCAACACCTGCAGGGAAAGGAAGGAAGCAGGACCAGGCAGGGGGCGGAGTCAGGCTGCAAGGCAGTCACCACAGGGGCCTCAGCCAAGCCCGCAGGAGCTCTGGAGCTGGATGGCCTTTGAGCTTCCCCAAATTGAGGCAACGAGACCAGATGACCAGATGGTGTCCCCTCCTCCCCAGGGAAGGAATGCGACCTTTTAGGCCAGGTGGCTGTGAGTCCCCAGCCCTCCAGCAGCTGACAAATGGCCGATCTGTACGGCGCACAAAGCAACCACTGCGTGAACTGAAATAGTCAAGTCAGAGAGTATGCAGAGGCAGGGGCCCAAGCCGTCACCTGGAGTCGTGTTTTTAAACTGAATTCTCTGCAGTGCAGGAGGAAGGACTCTGGGCCCCCTTGCTCTGTCTTCACCTGTTCTGAGATTTGGGGTTCTTATAAATTTTATTCGAAAGCCACTGCTCTGACAGCACCCTCTTGTTTAACAGATGAGGGCATTGGCAACCAAAAAGGAGGAAGGGTCCCAGAGCCTGCCCGACACTGAGCAGGACCCAGATCCCTTGACACCCTGCCCATGGCTGCCCTGTCACATGAGGCTGTTGGGGACTCAGCTGTCCCTGCAGCTGTCCCTGTCCTGCATCCTCTGACCAGCCGCCCACACCCACAGCTGAGAAGGCCTGCGGCCAGCATGGAGCCGGCTTGCTCCTGTGCCTGACTTTCCTACTCTGAGGCCCCTTTGTCCTGCCCTGGGCTGGTTGGTTCAGTCCCACAGGGGTGGGGAGCTGTGCTGGAGGTGCCAGAACTGGGGAGGGTGTGAGTGAGCAGCAGACTGGTTCTGGAGGGGAGCAGCTGTGTCCCCCAGCAGCCAGGCAGCTTGCTTCTGCATCACCTTTCAGTCTGAGCTGGCACTGGAGCTGGGAGGGCACACCCATGCCCCAGAGGCTGCTTCGGCAGTGCTGGGTGCCCCTTCTCCTTGTAGAATTGGTCCATTTGGGAGCTCAGGGCCAGTCCCTTCTGTGTCCTTTTCTAGGAAAAGACCCTCCTCTGGGTCTCAATTCCATTGCAGAACAGGTCAGAATTGAATTCTGCCCCAAACACCTAGAGCTAGAAGGGCCCTTAGAGGACCTCTGCATCAGGGATTGCAAACCCAAATGCCTAAGGCCCCAGAAATATGAGAAATGGGACCAGGTAGAATGCAATAGGGAGGACTGCAATCAATTGTGTACTCTGTATAGAGACATTTTGATGTTACTTAACACAAGTTTTGGGAGACAAAACTCCTGGGCCTACCGGCCTACTTCAACCCTGTTTTGACCTTGGACTAGGTGGCTGGCTTTGCCCCTCGGGGCCCAGAAGAGGCATTGGCAGTTCAGAGCCCAAGCCCAGCAAAAGTTTCCAGGATTCTCCTGACGTGAAGCTTATCGGGACCACTGCTCCCTGTTACACACACACACATACGCACGCATGCACACACACGTGCACGCACGTCTTCCATCTCCCTGCTTTGAGCAGAAGTGACCAGAACCTCAAGCTGCCTTCCAGGCCCGTGAGCCCCTTGGCGTTGCCACGTTCCTCTGTCCCCACTGTCTCTTGAGACCTCCTCAAGCCCCGGTAGGAAGTGAAAGTCTTGAGTGAGACCTGTAGTTTCTTCTGTCCTCCCTGTCTCATTTTCCTCGGACACCCAGCCTGGGCAGAGGGCCAGGGCTCCTCCTCTGCAGATGGCACTTGCCTCCCTCTGTCCATCTGTAAGTCCTGTGTGTCCTCATCTCCTCCCCCGGGCTCCGGGGCTCCTGGGCACAAACCACCCCAGCCCCAGACCACCAAGGGGGTGGCAAGAGCACAGATTTAGAAGTTGCTCCATCAACAGTTCCCTTTTGAGCATTTAGGGGTTCCGTGCAGGCCTTGTGGGTGAGCCACAGACACCCCACCCCATGGAGCCTGCTTTGCTTCTTTTCTTTCAAAGCTCAGGAGCAGCACCTTCGGTTGCCTGCACCCTCGGTGGACCAAAAATATCTTAAATTCCCTTTCCCTCTTCCTTTCTGGGCATCCATTCCGGTGCACTTAAGGTGTCTCCTTTATTTGTGTGTGTTCTCAGAAAATATGTGTTGCTTTTTTGTGTGCATGCACGTTACCCTGCTCACCTGGGATGTGCTGTCAGAGCTCATTCTCTTTCTCACTCTTTCACTCTGCACCACGTTGTTAAGATGCATCCGTGTTGTCGTGGGTGTATTTGGTCTGTATTGTCCTCCATGGAGTGTGGCCTCTGCTTTTCACCTGTCCACCCCCTCGCCAGTGATGGACAGCCAGGCGGCCTACAACTCCCCGTCTGCACACATAACACAGCTGCAAGCAGCCTCAGATGGGTCACCTTGGGGAGTTGTGGGAACATTTCTTTGGGATGTTTAGACCCAAGAATAGAATCACTGGGCTCCAGGATCTGTGCATTTTTGGGTGTTCTAAATGGTGCCAGGTCGTTCTCTGGAGTGGCCGCCCTGGTCTGCACTCCCACCAGCCGTGTGTGAGGGTTCCTGAATCCCTATGTCTTCACCAACACTTGGCATTTCCCAGCTTTCTAATTTTTGCCTGTCGAGTACAGTATTAAGTAGCACTCTGCTGTTTTAATTTTGGAGCCTACGTCTTAGTTCCTTTTCCTGGATGTGTAATGTAGGCAAGTGATGGCAACCCAGTGAGGTAGACACTACACTAAGGAACTGTAGTAGGTATTGCAACTCAGAGAGGTTGAGTAACTTCCGCAAGATCACACAGTAAGTGTGAAGCTGAGATTTGAACCCAGAACCTGCACTCGTAACCAGTTGTAACCACTCTTAATGTGATACTGTTATTATCATGTTTTGTCTCTCCCCTAAAATACCATCTGGGTTTAGATTGTAAGCTCCTTGGGCAGGGACTGGGCTTTAAACCTCTACATGGCCCCTGGAGAACTGAGCTCAGTTCCTACTGTGCTCAGGTAGGAGATGCTCAGTAAATCATTGTTTTAAAGATTTAGAGGAACAAAGGGAAAGCAGTTTGAGTTTTCTGGGGGACAATAGGGTGCAGGAGGAAAAGGGGAACTCATTTGGTCTGTTATTCCTGCAAAGATGCTGATAGGGGGCTGATTACTGTTGACAAGGGGCCCTCGGCTCCCAGCTTCCCGCCACCATCTGCCCTCCGGATGCAGCTTGTCGTGAGCTTGGGGGACACTGTGGGTGGTAGGGGGTTCTCACAGAAATGGTAGGGAAAGGCTGACAGGCAATGGGGAACCCAGAATCCCCAAAAGCCTCAGCCAAATAGTCTCTCGTACATGGTTGGTAAAACTGAGGCTCAGAGGGGTAAAGAAATTTACTCAAGAGCAAGCTGGAACACAAACCCATGTCTAGATGTACAGTGCAGAGATTTTTCCATTAGTTCCTCAGGTGGAGAAGTTCAGAGCGCAGAGCAGTGTTGGAGATTTGGGGGTAGCAAAATAGCCCCTCTCTCCCTTGCAGCATCTCCTCACACCCTCTCCGTCTTTCTGGGAGGAAAGCATCTGATAAACTAAGCCTAACTTCAGTGGCGTCATCTGTAAGATGGGCATAACCAATGCTGATGCCTGAGAGTTGCTGCAAAGATTGAAAACCACGCTAAAACTAGAGGGCATCCAGCACATCCCAGGCACAAAAATCTCCCCAGCAGAGAGCCAAGTTTGCATCAGTGCTGCATGAACCAAACATCAAGTTGCCTAGATCTGAGCTCCAACATTGAGACCACACTTGCTTTGTCTCAGGGGAGAGAGAAATGGGTTTTTAATTCATACCAGTGGGGTACATACAGTTCTTCGAAGTCCATGGCATAGGGTGAAGTGGGAATGGACAGACACAAACACCAAAAGGGACTTCTGGTGGCAAAAAGACTGGGAGCTTTTTCGCAAGTTGGATTTGGAAAGTGGTGGCCCAGGGGGAAGGGCAGTTTCAATGAGGACCTTCTAAAAATACTGCCCATTTACCAAATCAACACAGACCTCTCCTCCGCTGTTGCCCATGCTGCTCCTCAAAAGAAGAAATCAACTTGCCACCCATGACTACCCTCGCCGGGTGAGGGCCCCTCCCCTGACTGGCTGCTGGGTGGCTGGGGGGCCAGGGCTATGCAGAGAAGCAGCAGAATGCACCCCAGCTCCGGAGCCAGCAGTCGGTTCAAATTCCAGCTCACTAGTCACCTCTCTCAGCCTGTTTCTTCATCTGAAAAATGGGAATGCAAATAGCTAATGCATTAGTTAGTCCAAATGGGATAATGTCTGTAAATTGTGTTCTTTAAAGTCTGGTCCTCGGTGAGCACTGATGATTTCTAGTTACGTTTCCATCCACGTTGACACAAAGCACCTGGTGGCTGGGGACAGGTGAGCCTGACCGAGAGGGGTCCCTGCCCTCAAGAGCTCTTGGCCTGTTGTGATTTGCTCCATGCTGGGGTGGCTGAAGGGGCTGCTGCAGTTGGGTGATCGGGGCCACCTCTGCCCCCTGTCTCTTTCACTCCAGAGTTAGAGGTGGAGGAGAGTCCAGTTGAGGGACCTTTGAAGCACTGCTGAAGTGTCCATGGACACAGACAGCATGGGTCTGGGAACACCAGGAGAGCCTCAGCTAAATCCAAGTAGGTCTTGGCATGAAGTGGAGATGGCTGTGGCCTTCTGGGAAGATCTGGGCTGGAGTCTAGAGCCTCAGGTCTGAGACCCAGCTCTGATGCTCCTTAGCATCATGGGTTCCTTTGTGGGCCCCCTGGGTGCCTGCACACCCCACATTCCCCCCTTGGCTTCTCCATGGCCCTGCAAGGGAGGCTTCATTATCCCCATCTCATGGTGGCAAAACTGGTAGAGACAGAGATTAAATGACTTGCCCAAGGCCTCACAGCCAGGATCCAGACTCTGGCTCCCAACCTAGATAACCTTGGACAAGCCATTTCACTGAGCTCTTTGAGTCCCCTCCTCTGTCAAATGGGCACAGCATTCCAACCTGCCTTCTCCCCAGAGCTCCTCTGGGGGCTCAGATGACGAGATGGAGGCAGAAGTCTGCTGTGAGCAAATCCTGTCTACCCGAGGGGAAGTGCTTGGGGCTCAGGGTTCAGCCTTAGGGCAGCAGGATGGGAGGTGCCGAGATGAGTGCTGGGGGCATCCAGGTGCTAAGTGTGGATTTCTTCTTGTCCGGGATGAGCCAGTGTCACAGCACTCAGGCCCTCAGGTGACTTTTCCCCCAGGCAACTTCTCAGTGGTGGTGATGGGGGGCGTGGTCCAGACCATCCCAGCTGCATCATTGGCTGTGGGGGGGCTTCTTTTTTCTTATGGGGTCTGTGGGGCTTCCTCATGCAAAGGAACAGATGTGGCTACATTTTGGCTTCATGAAAGAGAAAAGATTGCTTTGTAAGCCTCACAGCAGTAAGTGGCAAATTAATAATAATAATAATGATAATAATCACCCATATTGTGCTCACCATGGTTGTGTTGGGTGCTGTTCTAAGCCACCATTCACTAAGAACTTACTAAGCCTCAGTCACCTTTCTAAGGGCTCTATGTGAATTAACTCACCTAATATTTATGAGTTACCATTTATTATTCCCATCTTACAGATGAGGAAACTGAGGCTCAAAGAGGTTAATAAAAAAGAACTTGCCCAGCCTCTGATGAGTCGGTAGATGAGGGTGATTTCAAAATTAGGCAATTTGACTCTGAAGCTCACAAGAGTTGCCTTCTTTCTCTTCTGTTGGTACATTTGCCTGGCTGCATTTGGTGATGTTGTCCCAAGAGCCCGTCACTAAGTGAGGCTAGGATTAAACTTCCTAAGGTCTCTCCCCACTGCACTTCCCATCATTCCCCATCTATGATAGGACCTGGTCCCTATTCCTGGGTCTGGATGGGACAGGTGTCTGTCTGAATGGAAACGTTTGACTGGAAGGAAAGAGCACTGGATTGGGAGTTTTGTGTTGGGGGTGGGGAGTCAGGTATAGGCTCAGTTATCAGCAGGCTGTGGGGCCTTGTGTGAGTCAGATCCCCTCTCAGGATCTCGGTTTTCTCATCAGGAAAATGAAGGAGGTTTGGGTTTGATGGGCTTAAAGGCACCTTACAGATTTCAGGTCCTAGGAGAAAACTGAGAGTTTGGGTAACTTGCCCAAGGTCACATAACTCATTCGTGGAAGTGGTAAGTCTGGTCCCAAGCTGTTGTCACCGGATCTTGCTGCCTGGAGAAAAGAAGCAGACTGCTCTAATGGTAGTTCTTAATGAATACCATAGCTTGAATGGGAGATAGGCAGAAAGCAGGATTTGGGGCAGGGGGCTTTCTCTCACCATCTTGGAGAGAACAGTAGATTGCTTGCCTGCCCCCCAGGCCCATGGTATTGGGAAAGATGGAGTCCTTGTCCCCCACCCCTGCCCCCCCC
>PVKY010007100.1:0-15280 GCA_004027775.1 Bradypus variegatus | reverse complement strand
TCGCATTTTGGCAGGTCCTGGAAAAGACCCAGAGACTTCCACTCCCCAAGAGAACTGAAAACAAATGTCCACACAAAACTTGTATCGCAGCATTATTCACAATAGCCAGAAACTGGAAACGACCCAAATGTCCATCAACTGACGAGCAAGTAAACTTTCTATCTGTCAGCACTGGAATAGGGGCTCCGTCACAGCTGTTTGCTGCTCACCCCCAGTTTCTAGAGCACTTGGTGGCTGAAGGCTGCTCCCGGGAAGCTGACCACAGCTTCCAAGCCTCAGTTTCCCCAAATGTAAAATGAAAGGTGGGGCTGGGGCTCCTCGGCGAACAAGCCCTTCCTAGCACATCTGGCACCATGGGTCACCACGCCATTTGCAGAGACCCTCTCCCGCTCTGGGGACGGGAGCCCCGAGCAGAAGCTCAGACCTGGCCAGACTTTGCAGGGGGCAGCGTCCCCTTCAGCCCCACACTCTCCGCGTTGCCTCTGCAGCGCAGCTCCAGTGCTGAAAAGCCCAGCGTCCTCTGCTCGGCTCCATCCCGCCACCTTCCGGGGCGCGCTCACCTGCGTCGCCCACAGGTGAGCCCGAGAGGACGCATGGCCGTGTGCCACCAGGTGGCAGCAGAGCGCCGGGAACTGGAGGGTATGCAGGGCGGGCGCAGGTGGCAGGTCTCAGCTTCTGGTCCGGGTGCTGGGGCTTCTTCCTTAGCACCTGTCCCCCCTTTTCTCCCTTGATCATTACCCCACACCCTGCTTGACAGAGGAGGGGACGGAGACCCAGCCCTGCAGGCTTCTTGCTGAACACGGGGGCAGAAATGCGGCCGGGGCGTCCTGAGCACCCCCACACACACACTGTGGTCCCAGAGGCAGGGTCCCAGGGGATCCTGAGACGCCAACACTGCGGATTCCAGGGAGCCAAGTTCACCCTGAAGTCCTCCTCACCCCCATCGCCCCAAACCCCCTATTAGGGCTCTGAGCCTGCCCCTGGACTCACGTCCTACCTGGCTGGGGAGGGGTCTTGCCCGCAGACCCCAGGGCCTGCAGCCTGGAGGGCTGGGGGTGAGGGGGTGGGGTAGGGGTAGCCAGCCACCCCTGAGCTGCAGCCCGCACCAGAGTGCCTAGTAGGTCCGGGCCGCTCAGTGAGGTGCCGGCACCCCCGGGGAACCCCAGAAGAAAGCAAAATTTCCAGCGAAATCCTATTTAAAAAATAGAAATGTTGAATCTGGGTGGGGCTGTTTGGATTCTACCTCCAGACCCGGGACAGTGTGGGGGCACTTTGAATGTCCTCTGATTCAGAAGTTGGGCCATAGAAATGTTTGAGATTTTTCATGGCAACCATCGGGTCGTTCCCACTTTAGTAGGAAGGAATTTACCAGGATTGTGGAGGGGCAGCCTGCACTGCCCAGGGAAGCAGGAAACACGCAGCAGGGTGTGGGGTGCAGGGCTGCATACACAGGGACCACAGGTGCGTGCATGCACTTGGGGGGGCCCTTGTGCAGCTGGTGGGGGAGGGACAGGGCATGGGGGCGTCCACACTTGGAACCCACCGCTCAGCACAGCCTCTCATCACCTCTTCCTGCCCCCAGCATCCCCAGCCCCGCCCACTCCCGAGCCCCTGACCCCACTTCTGATTACCAGGTAGGTAATAAAGGACGTTTTAAGAGAAAATCATGACAATCACCCAGATACACAATGAACACAGGTCACAGCTTTTACTTAACTTGCTAATTAAAAAGGAAGCTAGTAAGGTGTTATAATCAAGTCACAGGAGAATTCAAAGTTCCACATGTTTAAGGTAGTAAGGAATGCTGACGTGAACTTACAGATGGATGCAAGATGTGTCCATCCACAGAGCAACAATCAACTGCATTCCATAGGGCAAAATTAACTTGCATTTCTGTAGACAAGAATTATTTGCATTACTGTCAGTTTTCTACAATTTCTGGGGTTGTAAAATGGCTCAAATAAAAGATGGGGGAAGCGCAGACGGGAGCGTTAGGACCCAGAAATCACTCCAGCCCTTTCCCAAGCCCTTGAGCCTCAGAGCCAAGGGACCCCCGTGGCTGGCCCCCTCCCGCCCTCTCCCCCCACCACCAGCTGATGCATGAGTTTTGTGCGGCTGTTGCAACAAATTACTGCAAATTACCACAAATGCACTACCTTCAAACAACACAAATTTAATAGTCCACATTTCTGTGGGTGAGAAGTCTGCTCGGGTCTCACTGGGATGGGACAAGGGGTCTCAAGGCCGTGTCTACCGCAGGCTTCGGGGAGGGCCCACTTCTTGCCCTCCCCGCACCCCTTGGCTCGTGCCCACTTCCTCCGAGTCCTTCTCACGCTGGGTCTCTGGCTGCTGCCCCCTTCCCCGTGCAAGGGCCGCGTGACCACGCTGGGCTCACCCAGATGCTTCCAGGTCACCTCCTGTGTTAAGGTCGGCTGTTAGCAAACTTAAGTCCCCTCTGCCCTGTGACCTCACATGTGCACACGTTCCAGGGAGCAGGGGTGGACCTTGGGGGGCAGCTGCCTCCCAGCACTTCAGGCACATTGGAAGGAGTCCGATGGGCCCGGTCGAAACCTGGCTGTGTGATCGCGAAAGCAACCTCTTCTGTGCCTCGGTCTCCACATCTGCAAGGCGGGGAAGACGGGAACTCCTGGCTGCCGGACGGCCGTGAGGACAGAGTGCGCCAATGGGCAGCTTGCAGCAGGCTGGGGCCTGGTGAGCCAAGGGGATGCATTTCCCCACCACCTCCAGCCCGGAGCCTCAGACCCCTCCAGCGTGTGTACCCTGTCCCCGGGGTGAGCTCTGGGACCCTGGCTGGCTTGGGCCTCCCTCCTTCGTGCCCCCAAATCAGTTCTAGCTCTTGATGTCCTTGGAAACCCCCAGCCCCACCCACTGTCTGGGCATTGGAGGTTGCCCACCAGCATCTGCCTCCCCTCCCTCCCCTTCCAGCACCCACAGCTCGTGTGCTTGGGACCGACTGCCCCCATCCGTGTTCCAAGGAGACAGTGATTTGCTCACATCAGCAACGTACTCCTTTCCCCTGCAGGTGTGCACGGGTGGGAGAGTGCGCACAAAGGGGCCCAGCCAGGGTGGTTTCCTGCCCGGACTGCTGTGACAGACACGTTCTCTCTCCTTCTGGGCAGGGCACTGTTTGGATGCGCAGCCTGGAGCCACCACAGCCGTTTTGCGACCGCTGCAAAGAGGCCAACCATGCAGAAGGTGGAGACGGAAAGAACTCGAGTCCTTGTCAGAAACCAGCCCTCAGTGCACCCTGCCTCCGGAACTTCCAGCACCTTCAGCCATAAATCCCTCTCTTGTTCTGGTGGTTTGATTTGTCTTTTCTGGTCCTTGCCACCCAGTGTTTCCTCACAGATACATGCTCCCTGTCTGCTGCTCCAGCTGGTTTCCATCTTTCCGCCCGTTTTCCTGGGTGTTCCTGGCATTGTGTGGTCATCTGCATCCCAGTCTGGCCAGCTCACTGCCCTGCCTGCCCGTTAGCCAGCACTGCATGAAGCCCCAAGAGGCCCCCAGGTGGCCACTGCTCCGAAGCAGGGCTTGCTCCCAGGGAGGGTAAGACAGAGGCTTGCCTTCAACCCCTGGTACATGTGGGAATGGCGGCCCTCCGGGGACCCGGCACCCCCACCTAGTCGCCCTGGCTGGGTCACGTCTCCTTTTAAAGGAGAGAGAAGGTTGGCGGGGATGGCAGAGGTCACGACCCCTCAGCATTCATTTTCTCCTCTCCACCCCGCCCCCAGCTTACAGGTTCCAAGCTTCCCCTCTCAGTGGGAGGGAGCCTTATGGAGAAAACAGCCGGGTCCCAGCACAGCAGCGCGTGTTCTGTTTTTCAGATACCCTGACATGCACTGCTTAGTTCTGGGAGCGTCTGTGGGTCTGTGATTACAAGTAACCTTATTAAATATCTGTGCAGCCTCCACATCAAAGAAAATCAATCAGGAGCAAGCGGTCATGTCATCAGGTCCTTTCTCACATGCAGTGGCTTTGGCGACCTTTGCTGGTGGGCCCGTGGGTGGGTCCTCGGCAGTCCCCAGCCTCTGTGTCTGCATCATGGGCTCTCCAGGTGAGCCAGGGACGTCTCTCAGGTGACCTGGCGCGTGTGCCCGTGGAGGAGGCTGTGAACAGGAGGCTCTGGGCAGGAGGGCAACGTGGGGTCAGGACTCCCCTCGCTGTGCCGGGGGTACTGCGCCCGGTCTGTGTGCCCTGGCTCACTCTCACCCACTTTCGAGGGTCCCCGTGCATCCGCGTCGCCCTGGCCTCCTGCCCCCCGCCTCCTCCCCGCTCTGTTTGGACATCTCCCAACAGCAGGGTGGGAGAAGGTGGGGTCTGCGCGCCCTGCCCGACCCTGGGGTGGAAGTGGTGCCTCCGGCTGCGGACGGGCCTGGACGACACCACACAGGTGTGTTCACTTTGAGACGAGGCACCGGGCTGCACCTGAAGTGAATGGACCGGACACGCTGAGGAAAAGTTCTCCAAGAACTGGAGAGCTAATGAAGACGCTCCTTAATCCTGCTAAGAAATGACCGCACGGCCCGCGATTCTCTCTTCACCTGGCCTCCCCCTTCAGCCCTGGGCACGCGTCCGGGCCCCTCCTCGGGCCTGTGCCCCCCACCCCAGCACCCTCCACACCCCCACTCAATCCCGGCAGCCCCACTGCTTCACCTGCCAAACACCCAGAATCCGACACCCACTGCCTCCGCCCCTCCCTTCTGCCCTGTCTTGGGGTGCCCACGCCGTCCCCAGAGACGAGGCCGCTAGTGTGACCCCGCCGGGCCCAAGCCGGTGCCCACACCTGGAGCAGACCCCAACGCCCTCACAGGGGCCCCAGCCGCACAGGAGCCGCTCCCCGACTTCTCTTCAACAGTCTTTGAAGAACAGTTTTAGATTAACAGAGAAATGGCGAGGCTGGGACAGAGGGTTCCCACTTGCCTGCACCCCCTTTCCTAGTCTCCACATCCTGCGGTCGGTGGCCACTGTCACAGTCAATGAACTGAGATCGACGTTTGATTTCTGAGTCCGCGCTTTGGACTCCATCAGTTTCTCCCACTGGGATCCTTGCTATTTCCACCCCTGCCTGGGATTTGAACCTGCGACTGCATCGCCCACTCAGTGCACCCGACTGTCACTGGCCACAGAGTGGACGTGGAGCGGTGACCAGGCTCCAGGCTGGGCTGGGCTCTTGGAGACGCCTCCCGCAGAGAGCGACACGGTCCGGTCTGGTCCGGTCGAGCTGCTGTTGTGTGAGGTTCAGGGGCAGTGGTGGGGACAGGCTCTCCGGAGGTGGTCAGCACCCCACTCAGCAGGGCTCTCCCCGGCACAGCCAGTTCCGCCAGCAACGCTGCGGACGAGGTCCAGGCAGATGCACCGAGACACGGCCGGCTGGGTCCTTCCCGGCTGCCCGAGTCGCTGGCCTGGCTGCTTTCCACAGAAACGCCACCAGCCATTCCCGGGCCATGAAGTCACCCCTGAGGGTAGGGGGTTGGGGGTGAGAGGGAGAGCCACCCTAAGCCGTGGCCCTGGGTGCACAAGTGGACATTTCCTCAGGAAAGGGTGGCCAGGGGCCTTCCTGCCCACACCACACCCTCGTCCCGTGGGGCAGCTCCAAGGCAGGACCACCGCGCGTGAACTGTGCAGCGGCCGACAGCCCAGGGACAAGGCACCTGTCCTTACTCACTCAGCTGCCACTTCCCTCCAAGGAAGCAGCCCTTTACCTCTGCATGAGGCTCACCTGGGCACCGGTGGTGGCACCACCAGGAGGGCCCTCGACGCACCGGGGGTCGGCTCCTCCAGGAGGTTGGTTTCTGTGGCTAACCAGTTGCCTCGAGCCCCCCCACTGGGAGCAGGGTCCCCACCCCAGTCTTGTTTTGGGGTGTTACGTTCAGAGTTGGACCCACCCCCTTCCAAGAAAGCTCCCCCGGGAGAAGGCCCCAAGCCCCAAGGGCAGCAGTCTTGGGTGTCCCCACCCGTCTCACGCGTTCCTGCCAGTGTGTGCATGGGGGGATGGAGGGGCAGCACGGGGCAGGCCTGGGGCTCGGAAGGGAAAAGCACGGGGGTCCCACACCACAAGGGGCTGGCAGCCGGGCTCCCCGCGAGGCCACACCGCACCTCCCCTGCCCGAGGGCCCCCGCGGCCTGCCCCTGGCCCGGCGCCGCCTCCGGAAAGCCTTTCATCCCCGCATGCCCGACGCCCCGGCCGCAGAGCTGCGCTTCAAAGGGCTTGTGTGGAAGACCATAGTTTCCCCAAACCAGAAAACTCCAGGCTCAGAGCACAAACATTCGCTTATTACTCAGAAATAGCCAGTCCTCCGGGTCCTGGTACCACATCAAAGCTCAGGAATCGAATTCTCCCAAGGAGGAGGCGGCCGGGGGTCTGGCTGGGTTTCGCGGCTCTGAGGCTGCTGGGTGCGGAGGCTGCAAATATTTGGTTGACATGACAATGCCGACAGCTGGGCAGCGCTTCAAGCACAGGCCTCAGGGGAAACCCTGGTCTGTTCCCTGTTCCCACATGTACACGGGCACACGCCTGCGGACACAGGCATCGACACACGCAAGTGCACACACGTGGGCGACCCCACCTGAAACCCACAGCACTCCTAGGCCCCCATCCACCAGGCATCCACGCTCGCGGATCTGCCCACGAGGAGGATGCATGCTTGGCCGTGTGCACACGTGTGTGCACACAGGTGTGCTCTGGCTGGATGCTCATGCACGTGTGCGCGCACACAAGTTTAGGCCAGTGGGGAGAGGAGTCGGGGAGCTGCCTGAAGTTTGTGCCACAGCCAAGGGGAGAATGAACAGGCCTGTCCCAGAAGTGATGGGCAGGAGGGGCATGGGCTGACAGCCCTCTCCCCCACCCCGGCGCCCACACCCTGGTGCTGCTGGTCCTACCCTGAAACACAGGTGACAACTGGAGCAGGGACATCACTTCTTCCCACCCCCCATCCACTTCTGGAGGCTCCGGAAGCCCCTGCACCCTCCAAGGGAGTGCATCCCACCCACCTGCTTGGGAATGCAGGGCCCGCAGGAGGAAGCCCCCAATGCCAGGAGCTAAGACAGCACCCGGGCTGGAGACGTGGTGAGGGTCTGCCGCTCACTGCCACCTCCCTTTCCCTCAGCACATCCTCAGCAGCCTCCCCGGCTGGGCACGCTGGGGTTCCGGAAGTGTTCACCGGAGCAGATTCACTCGGGAAGGCGGGGTGTGGCATGAGCCTTGCCTGGGGGAAGGTGGGGACACGGACGTGCCTCCATCTCCTCTTAGGGACCCCCCTCCTGGCCTGTCCATTGGCTACAGGGCTGGCTTTTCTGAGATGGCATTTGCTGGGGCTTCTGGAAGGAACCGCATGTCTTGTCCTCCTGAGCAGCAGGACAGAGTGTAAAGCCGTCCATCCAGCAATCTCTCCCTCTGTCATGAAGGAGAACTTGACCTTCAACCTTTGACCACTGCAGGCTTTGGGTGCCCTCCCTGCCCACGCATCGTGGTCCCCAGCAGAGGGCCTGGTCCTGCGACCCACCCTCCTGGCTCAGGTGAGCTCGGGCTCTCCGGGCGCCCTCCAGCCTGGGCCCTTGGGGAAGTCCCCGACCTCCATGCCTTGGCGTCGCCCTCTGTAAAATGGGGCTGACGCAGCCAGCAGCTGCTCGCAGGATGAGCAGGGTGTGAAGACTTGGACGGGGCCGGCAATCGCCAGCCCCTCGTGGGCTCCCTGGAGTTTTGCCGAGACGGTCCTCACTGCCTGTCCGGACATTGACTGCAGCTCTGGGACAGCTGGATGCACCAGGGCCCCGGGCACAGCTCGCTGCCTGCACCGGGGATACGAGACGTGCACTAAATAAGCAAGTGGACAGAAGGGAGTGAGTGGAGGCCCCTGGACACCAGCAGCTCTGGACATGGAGCCACAGCCCCTCAGCCCCTGGAGCTTTCAGTCCTGTTTCCCGGAGGCACCAGGAAGA
Source organism: Bradypus variegatus (assembly GCA_004027775.1). NCBI lineage: Eukaryota > Metazoa > Chordata > Mammalia > Pilosa > Bradypodidae > Bradypus > Bradypus variegatus. The sequence continues at coordinate 7,322 of PVKY010007100.1, read as the reverse complement.
ACCAGGACCTTCTTTCAGGGAACTGGCTTTGGCGAAATTCCCACTGACCAGCCACGCCTGGGCTGGTGTCCTCACCAGGAGAGGAGGCAGTTGGCCGGGTTCTCCCACCTGAGGGGCCCGTCCCCTCCTGGGCATACAGCTGGGGCTCATCCAGGCACCTCCTCCCGGCCGGGCTGGGTGTGTGCCCCACGTGGACCGACCAGTTCTGCTGCCCACCAGCTGCGCAAACAAGTCGCAAAACAGCCTTCGTTTACTCACCTGTGAAAAGGAGCTGATAAGAACTCCCTGGCCAGGTAACTATGGAGATTAAATGAGATAGTGTGTTATTAGTAGATATTGCTAGCACGGTAAGTTGCAAAGATGGCCCAGCTCCCCACCCCGCGTGGGCCCAGCTCCCCTCCCTGCGTGGGCCCAGCTCCCCTCCCCGCGTGGGCCCAGCTGGCATGGAGCTGGGGCCCCTCCCCTTGGGCTGCTTTGACAGGTGAGGTACTGGCTGCCCCAACACAGCAGCAGCTAGTGGTTTCTGCCCCGTCCTGTCCCAGCAAAGCCGCTGGAGGACGAGACGTGCCCGTGGGCCCAGCCAGGCCATCCCCCGAGGCGTGGCCAGGCCTGGCCTGCCGCTGACCACAGGCAGGTCCAGCCCAGCCCAGAGCCGGGAGGCCCTGCCATCCAGGGCCCCTGAGGTGTGGGCCTGTTTGTTACGCAGCGGTATGTGGCAGTGGATACACTATCACTGTCCCACAGAATTCTGGGGGTTCTGGGGTCCGTGGCCCACAGCCTCCTCCAGCCTCACCGCCCCTGAGGAGCTGTGCACAGCTCCACCTGTGGCTGCAGAGCTTGGTCAGGGGGTGGAGAGGGCAGTGTCTCCAGGCTGCCCTGCTCCGTGTGCTGCTCGATCAGCATCACCACTGGGGAGCCGTGGCCTCGGCCTTGCAGGAGGGAAGTGAGGTGCAGGGAGAGGCTGGGGAACAGCCCCCGTCCAGCCTGAGTCCTCGCCCTGTTAGTGCAGCTGCTCTCCCAGGACAAGCTGCAGGAGACGTGTGTGTCTGCCCCGTGAGCCAGTTGTTCCTGAGAGAGAGCAAAGCTCAGACTGGACCGGCCCCCTCAGGTGACAGCCCAGGATGGACATGACACCAGGGGCCCATCTGCCTGGGGAGCCAGTCAGCTGGCGTGGGGGTCGGGGCTTCTGAGACAAGAGGAGGCACTCGGGCCGTGACGGGGAAGAACTTCCAGGGTCTTGAGACAGGGCCTCTGGTGGCCCCGAAGCACAGCCGCGTACTCCAGAGAGTACGAATACGGGGAGGTTGCTGTCTGTGGCAGCTGCCACGTCCCAGGTCTCTCCTCTGGCTCAGGAGGGCCGGGAGCTGTGTTGAGGTCCTTGCAGCCCCTAGGAGGGAGCCGTGGCTGGGGGTCCCCTTTTTTCTGAGAAAGAGACATTCTGGGTGGGAAAACACTCAGGGCCCTGCACCCTGGATAAACTGGCGCTAGATGCCCGTGCGGCCACCGGGAAGGCCCCCAGCAGGAGTCCTGGGTCCTGCACCCACCTGTTGGGGACGCAGGCAGAGCCCCTCCAGCCCACCCTGCTCCAAGTACAGTGGTGCACACAGGCACGTGTGGGTTCACACCCAGGCAGACGGACACACGTGCACACATGGACGAGGACCTGTGCACACCTGTACACCTGAGATGTGCCCTTGCCGGTGGCTCGTGTGCACTCAGCAGAGGGACACACGTCCCTGCACAGAGGTGCAAAGCCCCTGCACCCCGCAAACCAGGGGCTTAAAGCTGCGGGGCCTGGCCCCCCACTCGGGGCTGAAGCGGGGACTCGGCCTCGCTGGTGGAAGCTGCTCCCTTCCGGAGGCTCCGGGAGGCTCTGCCCTCCACCTGCTCTGGCTCCTGGTGGTCGCGGTGGTCCTTGGTGCTCCTTGCGGAGCTCCCTCTCCCTATCTCTGCACCGGATCTCCCGCTGCCTCCTCTAAGGACAGGCGGCTATGCTTTGGGGCCACCAGAGGCCCTGTCTCAAGACCCTCGACTTGGTCCTTCTTTGCCACAAAAGTCACACTATTGGGGAGTCCCCTGTCACCCGTGCATGTGTGAGCATAAAGCACACACTTGTACATACACAGGTACTCGGACATGCCCTGCCACGCACGTGCAAATGCCGAGCTCACACGTGCACGCCACGAGCAGACATGCTGGCTCAGTCTGGGTCCCCAAGGGCAGTGCCTGAGTCCAGGATTTGGGGGATTATTCTGGGGGGGCACTCAGGAAGCAGGAGGGGTGGGGTGAGACCAGAAGGAGGAGAGCCAGGAGAGGGTGCAGTCACAGGGGTCATCACCCCACACCAGGGCCCGACCCTGGGGACATGCTGGGGCCCAGGACCCAGGGAGCTCCCAGCAGCTCCCTCCTAACTGGGTGGGGGTCCCTCCAGGTGCACCATGCCCCAGCCTTCCGGGGTCGCTGCCGAGTGGGGAAGCCAGTGCAGGGAGCTGAGGGCCCCCCGCCCTGGGCTCGCCACGACATCTTGGGCCAGGAGCCTCCGTCCCAAGGTGCCCGGAGTGTTCGAGGCCCGTGTGCCCCCAGCCCATCCTGGACCCCAGCTCGGCTGCGGAGCACCCCCTCTTGGCTCTGACGGAGGAGGAATAGGAAGCAGAGCTGCGGTGAGGCCCACACAGGGTGACGGCACCCCCTTAGCGCTCGGCCAAGCCCAGCCCCGAGCACAGAGCAACCGAAAGGACAGAAGTGGGAAACAGCTGGGAACGCTGCAACGTGACTTTTGTTTCTCATAGATGATAAAAATAGTGTCCTAGACAAGTTTGTTTTCTAGGCAATGTTATTTCAGGCGGTATTAGTGACGTGAGAATCAGAGCAAATTAAGTAACTGGGCAGCGGCTCAAGCTAAAAGTGGCAGGCGCTGGGAGGAGCGGGTCCCGGCTTCCGGCCCTCACCTCTGTCCGCAGGGATGGACGAGGCTGGGGGCTGGGGCGGGGTGGGGAGGGGTCTGAGTGCAGACCCGCCGCCTCGTCCCTGCAGCCACCGAGGCCTCTGGGAGCTCGACCTGGGCCCTGCGGGAAGCCCCCCGCCCCGTCGTCTCCCGACACTCCGGCTTCTTTAGAAATGGTCTTCTTGGGCCCAGCAGCCTCGGCACCACTGGGGCTGAAGAGAGACACAGACCCAGGCCCAGAGCTGCTGACCCTGCTGGGTTCCAGACAGACCCTCGGGCAGCGCTGGCCCAGCCCCCTGAGAAGGCAGACAGACCCTACGTGCCCGCTGCAGACTCTCAAGGCACATTTCAGCGCAGAGGCCGAATATGGGGGTTCACCATGGGTGCCCCATGACTCCTGCCCACTCTCATCATCCCCGAACATATTTTTTCCTTTTCCTAGAGCCTGTTGCTCCCCTGCCACATCCTGCAGGGATGATATTACTGGCCACCACCTGGAGGTTTCACAACTGGGGTTTGGGCCGAGCCACCCCTCCAGCTCCCCAGCAGCCCCCCGGACAGACAGGTGGGCGTCCCGGGCAGGCCAGAGGCTCCCTCGCAGCCCCCAGCCCGCCTGCGTCTCGGGCAGCTCCACGTGGCGGCACGCCCGGCCCCCCTGGCACAGAGCGCCGGGGCCGCCCCCACCCCCTCGCTGGCCAGCAGGGAGAACGGCCCGGCCCGGCTGTGCGGGCAGCTGAGCTCACTGGAACCAGCCTCGGGCTGAATGAGGTCCTTGTCTCCCGGCCCCTGTCAACAGCCTCTGTAACCGCCCGGCATTTCTATTGACTCGAGATAAGTTCTGGGAGGACGGAGAACAGCTCTCTGTTTGGTCGGGTGTCCGCTTGGCCAGGCAAGGCCCGGCCACTGGGCTTGGCGGGTGCTGCCCGCTCGGCAAACATGCAGGACTGCATGCTCTGCCCGATATCCGGGGCCCTCGCCAGGAGCCTATCGGCCCCTTGGCCGGGCCAACATGTGAAGGCAGCTTGGGCATCCGTGCAGCTCTGGCAAGAATCGGTATTTCCATTTCCAGGACAATCTAATCAGGGTTCTGATGACACCTGTCTGTCTCTGGCCCAGTTCTCTCCTGGCTCCGGCAGGGGCTGTGATGCTCTGGTCTCGGTGGTTTCAGCGGTTTCCCTCTTAGGGGGACAAACAAGGGAAGCCACACCAGGGATCGGGGGAAGGCAAAGCGGGAACGGGGAGCCCCATCTGAGGTGTGCCCCTCAAACGACAGAAGGGGTCTAGCCTGCAGGCCTCGAGCCTGGGCAGACAGAGGGGTGCACTACAGTCTGCATGCTTTCCTGGGGCCTCTCAGCTGCACACCCCAATAGCCACATGGGACAGAGCCCAGCTCCCAGCCACCCCCAGGAACTTGTGGGAAGCCACTGAGATCCGCGACCTGTTTGCTGGAGGCTGATGTTCCTCTCTCTAACCGATCGGCCCCGAGTTCTTGAATCCTTTCCCATTCTCTCGGACCTGGGCTTGCAGGTGTCACGAGAGGCAGGGAGAGGGGCCCCCTCAGTGGGCCAGGGTTTCCAGCTCCCACACACTCGGCGAGCGTCAGAGCCTCCCTGTGGAATGAAAGGCAGGAGGGGGGCCCTCTTTCCCAATAATTCTGTTTGGAAGATAGCAAGCCCCCAGCTGCTGGTGGGGACGGGGTCTTTGACCATGGGAACCCAGGCCGTGCTGGTCCCAGGACACTGCCCCATCAGGGGCTCTAACCTTACCCCCCCCACCTTCCGAGACCGCGCTCGGTGAGCAAGGCTTTCCTACTCACCTTCAGACAAACGCACCTTAGGAGAAAGAAGCAAAACCCGAAAACGAAACATCGTGCGATGACAGGGCGGGGGCGGGCTCCCGGGCTGGGGTGAAGCCCCCTCCCCGGCTCTGTGCTGGGCTCCTCCCCACCCACCCGGAGGGCCCCAGGGCCTCAGAGCGGGAGATCAACCACCTGATGTCAGAACAAATAAGGCTGAAACCTGAGCTGCCAGATAAGGCCGGCATTCGCCCAGGCTGGAGCGAGGGGCCGTGCCCCCACCACAGCACCACGCACCCCAGCTCTGGCCTGAGAAACAAAGAGCCCATCTGGGGTCACCCTCCAGCCCCCAGGCGGGGGCCTCCGAGGACAGAGCTGCTCTGAAGTCCTGGCCCTCCCAGGCGGGCCTCGTCCGGGCCCCAAGGACGCGCCCACCCCCCACCTTGGGCTGCTGGTCACAGAACTGGGGTCTCCGCCGGGGCGGGGGGAAACAAGGCAGTTTGACACCAAACCTTCAGGGACACCTGGGTCAGCCCTGGGGACCCTCCCACTTGGATCCCCCCCGCCTGGAGGCCTTGGAGTTACTCATGGGGGGGGTGGGCGTTGGCCCAGCCTGGGCGGAGGCGCCCCCCACCCCTGTAATCCTGAAAGGAGAGAAAGGAGGAGTCTCTCGGCTTCCCGGGGGGGGGCTGCCCTCAGAGGGAGCCCCCAGCCCCCAGCCCAGAGAGGCAGACCCAAGGGTGAGCGGGGAAGCTGGTCCAGCCGCCCAGGGGAGGGGGAGAGCGCTGAGGGGCCTGGGGGTGGGCAGTGCTGGGGACCCTGGGGGGCACTGAGGGGTACTGGGGGGCACCTCTGAGGGGTTTCTCTGGGGCACTGAGGGTCCCTGAGGGGCAGGGCTGGAGTTTCCTGGGGGCTGAAGCCAGACCCCCTTCTGGGTGGGAAAGGCCTCAGACCCCACGTGGGAGGCAGCTTTGCCCCCACTGGCTGAGCTTTATGGGCACCCCCGCCAGGAGCCTCTGGTGCCGTCTCCTCCGTCCACACGGCTCGCAGGCCACAGGGTCCCACTCTGAGCCCCTAAGCCGTGCTGCCTCTCGGAGGCTGTGGGGCTGGTTTCTGCCGGCTGCTGTAACAAACCACCAGACTGGGTGCATTAAAACCAGACACCCCTATTTTCTCACAGCTCTGAAGGCCTGGAGCCCACTCAGTTTTGGGGTGTGCACGAGGCTGTGTGCATCGGGAAGCTCCAGGGAGAGCCTGCTCCGGCTGCTGCCAGCTCCGAGCTGCATTCCGAGCATTCCTTGGCTGCCCGTCCTTGTCTCCAGAGCCAGTGGTGGCTCTTGCTTGAGGCTGTCTTGCCTTCTCCCATGTCCAACCTCCTGGCCGCCTCTCGGAGGACACCCGGGCACCCCGGATAACCCTCGCCCAGTGGCGTCGGCAAAGCCCCTGTGGCCGCCGGGGGTCTCACAGGCTGCCCTTGCTGACCCGAGTGGAGCCAGGGTGGGGGCCCCAGGTCAGCCCGGCCACTCGTGTGCCGTGTGGTTCTGGGCAAAGCCCAAACCCTTGGCCGACCTCCCATAGCTCCTCCCCTGCTCTCAGCCTCGAAAGGTCCAGGTGAGGGGCGCCGGGAAGCAGCGCGACTTAGGGAGCTGCGTCAGTTAGAGCAACGTAAGCTGCTGGGACACATGGGCTCCAGATCGCGGCGGCTCCACGCCGGGGGCCTCAGTGTCTTGCCGCAACAAATCCCTGCAAACTGGGGCTCAAAACAACAGAAGTTTATTCTCCCACCATCTGGAGGCCCGAGATGGGGTGTGGGGGCCACGCTCCCTCCGAGGGCTACGGGGGGTCACTCCTGGCCCTCCAGCTCCTGGCGCTCACCCCACGCCTCAGGGTGATTCAGGGACAGGCTCCAGGGCCATGGGGCCTCCTCTGTCCTGCTGGTGGAGGGGTCTGGGGGCCGGGCCTGGGGGTTTCTCCACTCACTGGCCATTGGCCAGCCTCAGCCTCACAGCCAGGTCAGGCCACAGGGAGTCCAGGAAACAGCTCGAGCATCTCTCTGGTGGCCTCCCCGCCAGCCCAGGCGGCCATCGCTGACTGTGGCAAGTGGATCCACGTCCCCACTCGCTGCCCCAAGCTGGCAAGTGCACCTGCCCGCAGGTCCAGAGCCCCACAGGACCCTGGAGGAGCCTTCTCACCACCGCTGGAGGCCGGCCCAGCATGCGCCACTCCTACCCTGTCCTCCCGCCCCCTCCGTCTCCACCCCCTCAGCTGCGGGGTTCTCGGCCAGCAGAGATGAAGGGGCAACAAAATGCTCCACAGAAGCCAGCAGCCGCCTTGAGATACTTCTGGAAGAGAAGAAGCCTCCGTTCCCCAAGTTAGAGTGGAAGAGCAGGCGAACCCAAAGACGCAGGAGGAAAGAAATATAAAGGATAGAGCAGAGCTTTATCAACTGGGAAAAAACGTGCACAGAAAGGATGGAACTTCCAAAAGTTGGTTCTTGGGTGTTAACAGGTGGGCTGCACACCTGGCAGGACCGATGAGCGAGTGAGCTCAGGTGTGTGTCTCCGTGGCCATCAGCCCTGTCCC
>PVKY010007099.1:0-15275 GCA_004027775.1 Bradypus variegatus | reverse complement strand
AGAATGTGCCATTTTGAATGTATATATGTCCCCCCAAACATCATTATCTTTGATGTAGTCTTGTGTGGCAGACCTATCAGTGTTAATTAGATTGTAAATCTTTGAGTGTTTCCGTGGAGATGTGCCCCACCCAACTGTGGGTGATGACTCTGATTGGATAATTTCCATAGAGGTGTTGGCCTGCCCATTCAGGGTAGGTCTGGATTAAATTACTGGAGCACTATATAAGCTCAGACAGAAGTAGTGAGCTTGCTACAGCCAAGAGGGACACTTTGAAGAAAGCACAGGAGCTGCAGATGAGAGACATTTTGAAGACGGCCATTGGAAGCGGACTCTTGCTCTGGGGAAGCTAAGAGAAGACAAATACCCCAAGAGCAACTGAGAGTGACATTTTTGAGGAACTGCAGCCTAGAGAGGAATGTCCTGGGAGAAAGCCATTTTAAAACCAGAACTTTGGAGCAGACGCCAGCCATGTGCCTTCCCAGCTAATGGAGGTTTTCTGGACACCATTGGCCATCCTCCAGTGAAGGTACCCGATTGTTGATGACTTACACTGGACATTTTATAGCCTTAAGACTGTAACTTTGTAACCAAATAAACCCCACTTTATAAAAGCCAATCCATTTCTGGTGTTTTGCATTCCGGCACCATTAGCAAACTAGAACAGGGGGCGTCATAAATGATGTGGCTCTGGCCTGCAGAGACTGTACCTTACTGAGCTGGAATTATCCACTTGGAGGCTGCCCTCATCTTCTGTGAGGAGTGACACTCAGATGACCATCAAATGTTATAGAGCAGGTGACAGAGCACGTGGATTTTAGTTTGGCAAGGTGAGCACCATGTTGGTTTATCTTTTTTTTTTTTTGGTAAAGAAATTCGTGGGCACCCACCAGGAAATCTCAATCTTATTTTTGCCATCACGTGGAAAAGGCATGCTCCTGGGCATTGGGTCCTCATTTTAGTCAGTTCCTTGATCTAGATAGGGAACACCTTGACATTCTCCCTGCTTGGGTACCAGGCCCATGATGCACCCTTTGGGCCTGAGGAAGGGGCTGCGCTTGCCTTTCCTCTAGTCTCTCAGTGGGGGCTGCGGTCACCAAGGAGCTGGAAACTCCTGCCAAGTTCACTGCAGGAGTCTCAAGTGAGGCAGTACTGGCTGGTCTGGTAATCTTACCGCGGTGGACTCTTCCCTTAACTCAGACCCAAGTTTCCGTCGAGAGTCCAAGTCTGTGACTGTAGGAAGTGAGTGTGTTGCTGAGACTCTCACCAGGCACTTAAAAAATCGCTTCTAAAGAGGACTTTGCTAACACAGAGCTGAATGTCTATTCACAGAGTTCTCCTCTGTTGTTCTTATTATAGATTTCTGCGCCGGCTTGGGGAGGGAGCGGAGCCCTCATCTTACCGAGAACCGAGCATCTCCAGGTAGCCTGGAGAGGGCCTGTGAAGGGGCACAGCCTCTCTGGAATCCCTGTGACCTGGGGTGAAACACCGATTGTGCCTTAGACTGACTCTTGGCTTCATGTCTCAGAACCTGGTTGTTTCACCTGTGCAACGGGGAGACCCATCCTTTCCAGGATTGTTGTAAGGATTAAATGCTGTATCTATAGAACCTGTGGGGCACAGCATAACTATTATAGGACAAGTCACTTCTGCGAACTTGTTTCCTCTTGAAGAGTGAAGTTGATGTCGTATTGCTTTTAGAGAGGTTGAAAGAATAAAATGAGATAGTGTGAAATTGTATTATACAAACATATCATTAAGGTTTAATTAGAGAAGACCCCCGCAAGGATCTTGGTAACCTGTTTCAGAGATTTAGCACTAATATGTGCAGCCTTTCGTGGAACTAGAATTCTCCTTTTTTATTGTCTCTTTCATTGTGTTTGAACTTCAAAGCACACAGAGAGGTGTTGAAGTTTATTTTTTTCATGAAAATCTTTGTGCTCTGGGAGATATAACACACTCACCCTTAGCCTTTAGATTTTTCAAAAAACAATCTTGATTTTCCCAGCAACTTATTTTCTTATTTGTAATTCTCTCGGTTCATTCCAAACCCTCCCTAATTTGTCCGTTGCTTATGGTGCCCAAAATAGGAAATGATCTTTAAAAACTGAGACTGTCTCAGATTGAAACAGAGGGGAAAGATTAGTTTCTGTCCCTCATTCCCCAATGTCTTTTAAAATTATATCACTGCATTTCTTATAGAAATAATACCATCACTCCACAGAAATTTTAGAAGAGAGAACTATCACCCTCAATTAATAGTGTATTTATGACTGCACAGCTGGTCATTTTTGGATTTATATATCTTACATAATCTCAGTCAGAGTCATAGATGCAAATATGAGTCTTGCTTTTTTTCCTCTCACATTATGTAATAAGCATTTTCTATATTGCTGTGTGTCTTTATATCATACTGATAGAATTGTGAGGACTCAGTGGTTAAAATGCTTAGCGTTCTGTCTGGTCAGTAGATGGGAACTGTCATTATATCACTTTCCCCTAGTTCTCATTATTTCCTTAGTGATGCCCAGAAGTGGACTTACTGGGTCAGGTCTCAATATTCTTTAGGCTCTTGATGCACACTGCCTGCCACACTGCTTTCTAGAAGGGTCACCTCCATTTGCAGAGCTCTGGCACGGAAGGCTTTCATTCCTCCTCAGGAGCACCTGGAGTCTCTCCTCACTTTTTTTTTTTTTTTTTAAGTTTTTGGAGCTCATTTATTGGTAAAAGATGTTACCTCACTATTTTTAATTTTAATTTTTTAAAATCTACCAAGGCTGAACTTGTTTGTGACGAGAGGGTAAGTGCCAGTTTGGATGCATTATGTCCTCCAAAGTGCCATTTATCTTTGAGGCAATCCTGTGGGGGCTGATATATTAGTGTTGATTGGGTTGGAACCTTTTGATTGGATGTTTCCATGGAGATATGACACTTTTGGTTAGGGTGTGACCTCTGATTGAATGTTTCCATGGAGGTGTGGCCTCACCCATTCAGCATGGGCCTTGATTAGTTCACTGGGGCCCTATAAAAGCTCAGACAGGAGGAGCTCAAGCTAGCTGCAGCCAAGATTGACATTTTGAAGATGGCCGTTGGAAGCTGACGCCAACATTTTAGAGAATTCCATTTTGAAATGCAACTTGGGAGCAAGCAGATGCCAGCCACGTGCCTTCCCAGCTAACAGAGGTTTTCCAGACACCATTGGCCTTTCTCCAGTGAAGGTACCTGATTGTTGATGCCTTACCTTGGACACTTTATGTCCTTAAGACTGTAACTTTGTAACCAAATAAACCCCCTTTATAAAAGCTAATCCATTTCTGGTGTTTTCCAGAATGCAGCATTAACAAACTGAAACAGTATGTTTACTGGCTGTTTCTTCTTTGTGGGTCTCTTTAAAACCTGTTTCTATTTAACAGTTGGAATTGCTAAATCTATTTTCTTATTGAATTTACACAGGCTCTCTGATGAAGATAAGAATACTTTGTCATATGGGCTACAAATATCCTTCCTGTTTTCTTTTGATTTTGGCTATGGGTTATTTAAAAATGCCATAAACCAATGTATTAGGAGTCATGAACTCTGAAATGTGGGCTGCTCAATTGAATCCAGTTTTTATAGCCTTGCTTTACAACTAAGTGAGGTCAGTTGGAATTGAATTCCCATCTCCAGAGTGTGCTGCCTTCCCTCCTCCCCACCCTCAATTTGGTATAATTTAGAACCTTGATGAGCTCATTGCTGATTCAGTGGCTCAAATAAAGTGGAGAAAAAATAATGGAAAAAAACACACTTTGGAGAAAATTCAGGCTGTGCGTGGTTTCTGGTTTGTGGTCTGCTCCAAGCTGGAAGCCTTCTTCCTGTTTCCAGAAGTGTCAACACTGACTGGGCTCCGAGTGACGAGGACAAGCCAGGAGATGTGTTCTTGCCTGCGGCTGATTAGTCCTTCTCTCTCTCTAGGTGTCAGAACAAGCGGCCTGGTTTGCTGTTTTCATCCTGACACTTTTTGAGGATGTGTCTATCTGCCCCTTGCACCCTGGGCTCTACAGCCCTTCAGACATCTTCTGAGTGGCTCTTTGGCAACATCACCTCAGTAGAAAAGTCCTGCATCTGCTGTGGCCTCCAGGCCCTAATTAGACCACAGCTGTGTGGCCTCGCCCCGCTTCTCTTTTCAGCCTCCTTTGCTCCTCTTACTCATGCCATGTTGCAGCTCTTTTGTGAATGCCGAAGAAAAAGTCAGACTAGGAAAATGGGACTTTGCTTTTTAATCTTGGACTAGCTTATTTTATAATTTCCGTTGATTTCCATCCAAGCCTTCTTTTCTGCAAGGTAAATTCTCTTAGCTAGAATCTATCTAGTGAATCTCATTCCCTTGTCACCTCCACCAGAAAGCTGCCACTCATATGGCGTGAAATCTGCTCGCTCTATATGGATCACTGGCTTCCTTTCTTAGCTGACGGACTGCCGCATCCCCTCACGCTCTAGACTGTGAGCTGCTTGAGAGCCAAGGAGCCCTCGCCTTATTTCTTCTACTGTCAGAGCCAGTATGTAGTAGAGGCTCAAAAAAGTCTAGTTTGGAAGCAGAAGCTTTGGAACACCATTTTTTATTTGTCTAACTTGATTAGAAATAGTCACTGAAGATGCACGCGCACACACACACACACGAACTGTCACCTGTCCGGTCTGTAGTGGCCACAGTGAACTTTCTCACCATCCATGCCAGGTCTGATGGTCACACCCGGGTCCAGCAAGAGGGACACTCTCCACGGTGACAAGGGCTCCTAAGACAGTGGACACACATGTCTTTCATGGTCAAGTGTAATCTGTTTATCCCCCAAGTGTTAAGTCTAAAATGCACGAACAGAGCCTTCAAGCATTTCCTTTGATTTGGGGTGGCATGGCAGACAAGGATGAGCTAACAATACTGTTTGGTTTTATGTCAGATTATAATTTCAGCTCTTCGTGATTGGAATCTTCTAGACATTCACCATCCTTTCCTCCAGAATTGATGTTTCTGAAGATCATGGCAAATGTTTACTTGGCAAGTGTATGGATCACTCAGAAGGTCGCAGGCGAGTTCACTGAAGAACTCCCTTTTCCCACCTGCCTGACTCACTTCTCCAGATTGTTCTTTCAAGTGGAAGGAGACAGTCGGTCTGGGTGAGATTTTGGGATTAAGGGTGTGAGGCCCTTCATATGGATGCCAGTGCTGGTAAATCTACCTTCTCCTGCTGATCTGTTAAATCTAAAGTTCTTTCCCTGCAGGGGTGAGCAGTTGTCTCCGGCGTGCTCCATTCCCCCCAGGGCAGCCTTGCAGGGGTGTCCTCAGCAGAGTCAAAGGGGTCTAGATGGTGGCTTAGAAAACAGCCCCAGGCAACACTCAGGAAGGCAGAGGGAGACCTCCCTGACTGGATTTTAGGGTAGAAATCCCTCCTGATCTTCCTAGAGGAAGTGCGGTGTGTCTGTTCTCAAGCCGATGAGTTCGAGTGTTGTGTGGCTCCGGCACAGCCCAGGACAGTGGGTCCCAGGCCCAGCTGTGATAGCAGAGGGAAGGTAACCTTGAAGCTTTCAGTTGCGCAAGTATAATAAGAAGGGCACTTACATCAGCAGGAAGATCTTCAGTCAATTCCAGAATGTCTGCAAGTCCCTTTCAACTTTAACCTTTAATTGTCTTTAACTCTTGGCTTCCTTTTCGACTCCTTGCTAAGGAGCCCCATCCTTTCTAGCCATCACAATCTGCATTAAAATATATAATGGTGCCCAGCTAGCAGGTGAACGAGAGACAGGACAGGCCTACCCAGGCAAGGATGGTGGCATACAAGCACATCACATCGGCTTCCAAGTCTAGATCTATAAATATATTTATTATAATATAACAAGAACTTAACAATAAACATATACTATGTACAATGCCATTACAGAGAACCCTGTTTTATATCATTCACAGAAACAGCCAGTTTTGCTCCAGTGTGATAGATGAAGAGAGAAACGGCATTTCACTGCCATCCGGGCTGTGTCCTGCGGGCCACCAACACCTCCTTTGGAGGCAGACGCCCAGCAACGTGGACACCAGCCCTGCCCCAGGCAGCTAGAACATTGTGCTCCAGTCCTCGGGTTCACACTTGCACCCTGTTTGACATAAATACTTTCAAGGACATACAATGTATGTAGTTTTGTGCTTATTACTTTTTAAAATAATAAATAATATTTAAAAACTGCATAATGAAGCTCGGTATCTTGTCCAAGTGGGAGCCGCACCTGTAGCGCCAGAAGCCGACGCCCGACGTTGGAGTTGGAACGTTGCGTCGCCCAGTGCCGAAGGATGGAAAGCATGTCCTGTCCTTCTCTCGTTATGAATGGTCTCCTTGTGACATGACGGCACGTTGACTTCCGAGATATAAAAACGGTAAATGCGTATTTGGTACCAAGTTCAATGAAACAGCGTGGCGGCTGCATTCTTCCTGCCCTGGAGTGGAACCTGGGCGCTACGTAAGGTTTGAGGGTCTGAGGACTAGCAGGAAAGCCTCTCTTTTGTGAGCCACGTGTGACCTCCCCCTGGCTTCCCCCTCCTCAGGTGGATATGCTACAAGAACAGTGATTCTGCTCCTGCCCGCGGGCCTCGGTGGTCACAGCTCATCTGAGAAGGCTGTCGGCATCCTGAGAGTTCTTATGGCAGGTGCCTTAATATATAGCTATAAATATCAAAAATAGTCTCCTGTGCTTCGCAGGCCTCTGTTCTCCCTCCCTCCCTCCCCTACCCCACCTGGCCTGGGTCCCCAGCTGCACCTCATGGAGGGAGCCGTGGAGCCAGGAGCCAGAACTGGATTCCTTCTAGAACAGAATCTTTCTTGGACATTGCCTCCATGAGGCACAGCTTTGAGGCAGCTGTTTGGGAGTTACTTTTTCTAAAAATAAAATGGGGCATTTGCCCCGCCAGGAGAGATCCTCTACTCTGCACTTAGAAAAACTAGAGCAAATGCCCCACTCTGGCACTACCTACAGAGAGCTCTGGGAATTCCCACATTGCTATCCCTCTAGTGGCCTCCTCCTTCTCACCATACTTAAAAATAGCCTTTTGTTTATCAAGAAAATGCCTTGGAAATCTAAATAATTCATACAGGACAAGAGAAAGCTAGCACAATCACCTTGCCCTTCTCCAGCAAAAACATGGTAGAAAAGCCTGTGAAGGACACACAGCTCTCCCCAGCTGTCCTGTGGCCGTCCCCAGAGCCACCCCACAGCACAGTGCCAGGGGAGACCTGCAGCCGCCTGGGCCTCCCGCCGCCCAGTGTCGTCCATCGTCTTCTCTCCGCCACGGAAAGCGTGGACCAGTAAAAAACAAACAGAGGAATCAAAGTGATAAGGACACTCTGATCATCCTCCAAAGAAAGCCTGATGCCCAACGTCATCATAGGATAACTGAGCTCCGGCTGTTTATGGACTGAGCTTACTCTGCAGGAGGGAAAAAAACAGCTTCCCTCTCCCAGCTGAAAAATGTGTGAAACTCTTGCACCGGGCAGAGCGAGCACCTCCACTCAGAGCAAGGCCTCGGGTGGGAGCTGACGGCCCGCCGGGGGGAGGCTTCATGGGTCCTGCTTGCTGCCTGCAGCGTGCACCCCCAACTCACCCAGAGGCGAGGATGGTTTTCTACATTCAATGTAGAAAATAATCAAAATGTTTAGCGCACTGAGTTCCTTGATTGCGTTTGGTTGGCCCTGATGGGTGTTGCTGAAAATTATCCTTGCGGGTGGCGGTGTCCTCACCAGTCTGGTCGCGGGCCTCCTGTTGGCGTCAGCCGCTCTGAATGTACTTCTTGATCACCACGCAGCCGTGTCTGAACACAGGGCAGGGCATGTGGGGTAAGAGGGTCCAGGAGTTGGTGGCAGGCTCATAGGCTTCCATGTTGCCCAGGGCAGGCCCCTCACTGCTGACGATACCCCCAGTGGCGTAAATCTTGCCATCGAGCACCACGGCACTGTGGGAGAGAAAGCGGGAAGAGAGTTAGGCAGCTGCACCCCAACTCATACCTGCACCCAGATCCTCGGCACTGGGTCCATGGCAGGCTGCCAGACACTTTTGCAAAGATGGTGCATGATCTCACTGCTCTTCTTTGCACTCCACCCAGGCTGACAGAAGCAAAGCGCCTTTCCCCAAGCCACTTAGGACAGCAGCTCTGCTACCCTCCAGGCTACTGGAGACAGGATGTCTCCTAGGCACCCCGACCTGCGTACTGGCAAGGGATGGCTGGGAGATGAGCAGGCCTTGGCTCAGTTCCCTGCATCCTTGTTGAGCATCTTATTTTGTTGCACAGAGTTTTCCTACAGTTGGGATCACAAGAAACTCTGGGAAGTGACAGGAGGCAGGGTAAGGAGGAACTAAGTCATAATTCCCAGCAGCTGGATGGGAATTCCGCCCCTGCTAAGGGGTTCAGAGTCAGACCTTCCTGTTGCGTGTCTTAGCGGCACTGCCCATCTGTGATGGTAAGGGCCACAGGTGCTCTCTGCAGGGTCACTGCTGGCTGCCCCCAGATGCCTTCCCTGTGTAACACTCTCTGGCTCTGTTCTGTTGCCTCCATCAGTTTTTCAGTTGGGTGAGCTCAGCCTCTTGCTCTGATCTTATTCCCTTAATGAATTCCGGCTCCGCCATCACACTGCCTGCCAGATGGATGTTCTTGGTCCTGATTTCCCTCTTATTCAACCCCTAAGACTCAACACATAGGGTCAAGAAACGTTCCATCCATTTCTGCAATTCCAAGCCTCGAATAGAACCTGCTCCAACCCTCTCTTCAGCGCCATGCCCCTGGCCCCTTGTACTTCTCCCTTTGTGGCATAGCTTTTCCTTGATTCTCTTGCAAGATCCAGTTTACATCTCTCCTCTAGCACTCAAACCCCTCCCCCCAACCACTTGTTGTCTCGGACACCCCATCTGAGTGATGCTCAGTCCAGCTGTCTTTATCAGTGGACAATATAGTCAGACTTCGGCCCTGGAAGCTGCCCACATTTAGAGCATGTCACCCAAAAGGAAGGATGGAGAACTGTAGGCTCTTAATGCTAACATGAATTTAGCAGGGATCTGGTCCAACCACCTGTTTTACAGACAGAAGAACTTGCCCAGGGAGGAGAAGCGATTTGTCCACATCTCATGACAAGTTAGCAGTAGAGTGTGCCTTTCCCGGCTCTGGCTATGAGTGTGCATGAACAAACAGTGGGCACTACAGAAGCACTTAATGCCATTCATACACGGAGGAGCCAGTGGTCAACTGCTGCATAGGCCAAGCTGCTTCCAGAAGGTTCTGCTCTGGAAATGCTGAGAGTGGGGTTTTGGCCTAGCGCTTCCTTCCTCTGTGGTGGACCAGGTGGTCCCAAGGCAGAGCTGACCTCACAGTGCCACCCTCACCTCTCACCACGAGGACGTGTGACCTCAAGGGACCTGGGCCCGGTGCCTCCGGGAGACGCTTTGTTTCCAGCTGGAGCCGCAGGGCCAGGCTTCTGGATGAGGCCGCCCAGGGACAGCACCAGGACTGGCTGCCCTGGGTGCTTTGCGTTCTGCTCTGGCACCAACGCCCACTGCCTGGGGCTGGAGGAGTGGGTGCTGCCCCAGGCCCGGGAAGTGGGGCGGGATGCGGGGTTGGATGCGGGGCTTTGGTTGTGGGGTGCTTCTCCCTCCCCCCACCCACCCCCGGCCGAGCGCGCAGCCCCTCACCTGCAGAACTGGCGGGAGTGGTTCATGTTGGGTCCGGCCTTGATGCTCCCTTTCTCGGGGTCGTAGATGGTGGTGGCTCGGGCATAAGCCCCACCCAGGATGAAAACGAAGCCATTGAGGGTGACAGCAGGTGCATACTTGTTGTCTGCGAGAAGAGCAGAGCAGGCCAGTCAGGGGCTCTCCTTCTTGCCTTCCCCCCACTTTTCTTTCCTGATGGGCCCTTCAGAGCGGGGATCCAGTAAGACACTGATTGGCCCGAGGCCCTGGTGTGGGGTAGGAGCTTGCCCGTCCTCCAGGGAGCGGGCTCTCCAGCTGCACCCCGAGGCCTGAGGCTTTAGAGCTGCCGGGCTCAGCCTGGCTTCTGGGCTCGGGGTATTGACCGTGAGCAAGCCAGTGAGGCAGGGGTTCCACCCTGGCCCCGTGGGAGGCGACCACTGGGTCTCACCGATCATCGGGGACTCGATGAAGCTCCATGTGTTGGTCTGCGGGACGTAAGACTGAAGGACGCCCGCGGCCCGGCCGGCCTCATTCACCCCGCCGAACACGTAGATCTTGCCACCACACACAGTGGCTGCCGCCGAGTGTACAGCCTTTGGCAGAGGGGCCACTGCCTCCCACTGGTTGGTGATGGTGTCGTACCTGAACAAGGGGAGAAAAAGAGCTCTGGGTCAGAGGAGGGCCTCGTGCGGGGCAGGGGGCACAGCTGAGGGCAGCAGACCCTTGGGGAGCACTGCCCTCTGCCTCCTGCCTGTGGCACCCCCAGGGGAGCCTCCCTCAGAGCTGGGCCCCTCAGGGTAGCCCCTTAAGGCTCCTATAATCTGACCCAAACTAGCCCTCTTGGCCTCCCGCCTGGGCCTCGATGGGGTTCTTTTCTGCCATAGATTCTTGTCTCCACACTTTTGTTCCCATGGTGCTCCCCATCTTCAGGGCCTCTTAAGCCTGTTCTCTCTGGCTCAACCCCACCCTTCTGTCCAGGAGCCCTGCATGAGCACTTCCTACACGCTCAGGCTCTGTTCTGGAACTGGGGGAACGGGGGAGAAAGAAACAACCTTCCTGCCCCCACACAGTTTATGGCCCAGTGGGGAGGCACAAAAGACATCCACACAGTGTGACGGCGAGAAACCCGAGGAGCCGAGGCCTGAGCTGGGCCACTCGCCAGCACAGAAAGGCATTGTGGGTGAGAGACGTGTGCCAAGGTGGTGTTTGCGGCCAATTTGGGGAGGCTGAGAATGGCTGGGGGATGGGTGTGGCGGGTGCCAGGTCACATGGGGCCAGGTGTGCCCAGGAAGGGACCTGGACTCCACCTCCAGGGCAGCAGCGAAGTAACCTGATGAAATTTGGGCTCTAGAGAGATTGCTGTGGGCTCCGGTGTGGGGAATGGACCGGAATGGGGAGGTTGGACACAGAGAAGCCGTTCCAGGAAGCCTGGTGAAGAGGGACAGTGGTTTGGCCCAGGAGAGTCAGCGAGTGAGGCCACGGGGACAGAGGTGAGGTGGAGACAGGACTTGGTCATTCCTTAGGTGGAGGGGACACTGTTGGAGACGGACTGAAGGAGGACGCGCGGGTTGGGGGAGCTTGGGGGAGGATGACGGAGTTCAGTTTCATTCCCGGTGAGTTTACAGTCTCCATGGGAGCAAACGGGATGTCCTGCAGGCAGCTGGGTACGTGGGTCTGGATGGAATAGCCAGCGTTGGGCTCATCAGCACAGAAGGAAACTGGAGATGAGGAGTTAATGAGCTGACTAGGGAGAGCAGGGGGCGACAATAAGGCAGAGGACAAACTCGGGGGAACACTGGCATTTAAGGGGGGAGCTGAGGGGAGCCCCTTGAGGAGTGGTTGTGTACCAGCAGCTGGGAGAGCATCAAGCCAGGAGGATGTGTGAGGTCAAGAAATCCACCAGGGACTGGAGGCCCTGTCAGGGCCCTTTCAGCAGAAGGGAAGGCAAGGCCTGGAGATGGCCGGTGGGGACTCCTCCGGGAAGAAATTAGCTGTGAGGGGGGCAGAGAAGGTAGGACCCAGAAATGAATACGGGGCACAGGGAGAAGTTTTGTCCCTGGTGTCCTGGTAAAATATTTAACAACCAGCTCTCCAGGAAAAAGGAAACCCTGGTTTGTAGCATTTGCTGATTTCTGTGCTGTAAATTCTCCCACCATGGTCTGTTTCAAAGTGATGTTGCTGCAAGTGGAGCTGGGAAGAGATGTGCGGTAGCCCACCCTTGTGCAGAATTTCCACCAGGGACGGACACCACAGACATACAGAACTCAAGAGCATAGATAGCAGGAAAATGTAGTGAAATAATTATGTAAGTTTTGAGTATGCATTGCTTTTTTAAAATATAATTTCTAAGGTTATAAAATTTAATTTTTAATAATGGCCGTGTTTCACAACTGGTTGGCCGAAAATTTAACAAGTGGCTCTCAGAAGCTGGCATACCGCGGGTTTTGTTTTAAGTGGGGTGGGAAAGTTTACTCGGGCTCAGATGCAGATAGGCAGAGGCTCCGCTGGACAAGGAAGGGTTAAGGGCCCAGGAAGGTGGGTGCAAATCCAGTCCGGGCAGAGAGGGGAAGGGCAGGCAGTGTGGCCACAGGGGCATCTGGGGCAGAGAGGGGAAGGGCAGGCAGTGTGGCCACAGGGGCATCTGCGGGGGCGGGGGTGGCAGGAAGTCCTGGGGTGCCTGGCTGATGGCCTCCGTCTTCTCTGTGAAGAGGAGCAGAGTCGTGGAGGAGCAGGGTAGGAGGCTAGAGGCGCGGGGCAGAGGTGAGGAAGGCCTGCTCCAGGCCAGGTGGCATGAGGACCCAGCAGGCGGGGAGGCCCGGAATCTGTGACTTTCTCCATCAGCATCTAGTGCCCGGGGGTGGCATGGAGAAGGTGAAGAGTCGGCAGGACACAGAGAGTGGCTTGACCAGATGTGGCGGATGGCAGCCCAGGACAGAGGAGAGAAGCAAGTGGATGGTGATGGGATACGGGCTCCAGGCGAGCCAGGGAGGAGCAGCTGAGCATGGAGACCAGAAGTGGGGTGCACTAGAGAGCGGGGGACCTGGGGCCCAGGAGGTCTCCTTCAGGGGCAGCCAGGCTCTTGGCTCCTTCCTGGCCCCGGTGCCACAGCTCTAGGTCTGAAGCTCCCACTAGTGCCTGGGGGTGGTTGGGTAGCCTGGCGCGGGCCCCTCTGCCAAACACGGATCTCCCACAAGCCCCTGCGGTGGTGGCTGATGCTGAGCCCCAGGCCCTCTGAGCTGTCAGCTTCCCCACGGAGGGCGATGCTAATGACATGCAAATAACCCTGCTGAGCCAGGCGCCCGCCCATCATTTATCCAGCAAGCACATCGACTGCAATGTATTGCTGCAAAGTATCAGCCCCGGTTATTTATATAATGATACAATGCAGGTTTGTCTATGGCTCTGTTGTTTTAATCTATAATTATATAATCCTGCTCTATTCCTGTAAAACTGTAATGTAATATAATTATAATATACCATATATCTCATTATCAATGGACCAGCGATTTGTAACATCAGTGCCTCCTGGGGAACCAAGTGCTAGCATGTTTGTCCCTGTTACCCTGCCCTTCCTGTCACCCTGAATTCCCATCACTGCCACCATGTGGCACAGAAATGGGCTTGCCCAAGGGGGCACCAGTCACGCTCCTGGGGAAGCGGAGGGCAAACAACAACAGCCCCTCTCCTGGCAGCCTCTGCCAACTTGGCAGGCACCCCACCCAGGTCCTTTATTCCTGCAAGGACGTCTGACCCTGGTAGGCTGACGAAGGGCACAGGGCCCCTGGCGTACCCTGTCATCTGGCCGCTTCTCGTCCACGAGGTCCCAGGGTAGACTTCCTCTGTCACAGCCCAAGGCCTCGGCCTCCAGGGAAGGTGCTTTGGGGACTGGCCCCAGGGCCAGAGGCCAGGGGAGCTTTTTGCCACCTCCGAGTGGGTGCTCTCTACTTCTGTGAACAAATCCCAGTATTTCCCAAGAAGCCTAGGTTTGCAAAGCGTGTTCTCAGCTTCTTAGATTAAAACTAGCTGACAAAAGCAGGACAGGATGACAGAGCTAGCTCAGTTTCCTCCTACCTAGGAATGTCTCTTTTTTATGTGTTCATTATTGGATGACAAATGACTGGAAGTGGGTACTTCTGGAAGGCTCTGGGGCACGGAGGGCCGTGTGCCGGGTCAGGCTGCAGGCTGTGAGCACCGGGGCTGGGCGCGTTCAACGTCAGTATTAGCATCTTCATAATCACACGGGGATCCCCATTAGCTCCTAACCAACACGACAATTAAACGCTGTCTGCCAGCCACCCCTGGGCTCCACTTGGGGGAGTTAAAAGCCCACCGTCAACATTCACATCGTCTTGTTCAGAAACCGTCTTCACTGTAACATTTGTCAAGTGTCCAATTAGCCACTGAGGGGGGAAATACAAATGGAGGGGTGTGTGCAACTTCAGGTGTGACACGTGTCACCTGGGAACTGGTGCTGAGGGCTGGGTGGCAGGGTGAGTGCAGGAAGCCACAGGAAGAAAGGCCCCGTGACTCTGCAGGGATCTTTGGGGTGGTAACCTGGGGCCAGGATGGCCTAACCTGCCCCTCTCTGGGCACTGGTTTCTCTAAAGGCAGGATGGTGCCGAAGCCTCCGCCATTCCCTGCGGACTCATGCTGCTTCCTGAGCTTCCTGTAGCTTCTACCTGGCTCCGAGAAAAGGAATCCGGATTTCTACCTGGAGAGGCCCACTTCCGCCTCTGGGCCTACCCCATTCTCTACACCACAGAGGTCAGTTTTAAATGGGGGAGAGGGGAGCAGGCTCACCCACAAGGCGCTCCAGCCTCCTGGTTTCCATTTTCCTCTGGAGAGTTCCAGAAGGCTGGCCAGACCTGGCTGCCCTTACCCCCACCCCCAACTGCTCAGTCTGAGTGCAGTGACCCTTCCCCATGGCATGGACAGATGTCCTGGAAGATGTGAGGTGGAGGCAGGAGGGGAGCCCCTGGTGCGCCACCTCCACCTTCCCGGGGACAAGGCGCGCCTACCACTGGCATTTTGGCCATAGGTTCCAGCTTCGTCCCTAAGTCCAGCAAGGCTCTGGAATTAAGACCAGCGCTTCTGGTCCCAGTATGTCCTCTCTAACTGCCTGGTTAGTCTCGCCAGGCACACCCTGTGCCTTTACAGGGATGGACCTTTAGCCCCAGCTTGTCTGATGCCTAAATGGGCAGGTGGGACAAGGCGCCCCGGCTCAATCCCTGGGATAGACCTTCCTGCTTCTATCCCACCATCGCACGGCCCCCTCCCTTCGAATGGACCCATATGATTTTAGCTTCGGTGACTGTGGGCCGAGGCCCCTGCTGGGCCCGTGGCCTCATCACCTCTCCACGTGGTCCACATTGCCGGCCACGCCGAGTCCCCCGAGGGTGTAAATCTTCCCGTCATAGACGAGGCTGCTGTGCCGACATCGGGGGACCGTCATCCTGGAGACGAGGTTCCAGTTGTCGAGCAGGGACATGTAGCACCAGACGTCAGCCAGCGTCACGCCCGACTCCATCCCACCTGTACGCGGGGGCGGGGCGAGAGCGGGCGGGGAGTGAGGGCGGGGCGAGAGC
>PVKY010007098.1:0-15283 GCA_004027775.1 Bradypus variegatus | reverse complement strand
TAACAGAAACATATGGAAACACTGCACCCCAAAACAAGATATACAGCTTTCTCAAGTGCCCATGGATTATTTTCCAGGACAGACCACATGTTGGGTCACAAAACAAGTCTCAATGTATTTTAAAAGATTGAAATTATACAAAGCACTTACTCTGATCATAATGGAATGAAGCTGGAAACCAAAAACAGGTGGAGAACTGGATAATTCTTAATTATATGGAGGTTAAACAACATACTTAATCAGTGAGTCAAAGGAGAAATAATAGGAGAAATCAGTAAATATCTTGAGACAAATGAAAACAAGAACATGACTGTGATGGTTGGGTTCATGTGTCAGCTTGGCTAAGTGATGATGTCCAGTTGTCTGGTCAAGCAAGCACTGGCCTGTTACTGCAAGGATATTTGTGGCTCATTAATAAACCAGGAAAGAGTATCTTCTGCGATGAGAGAATTCAATCAGCTGGATTTAATCCAATCAGTTGAAGACTTTTAAGGGACGAAGAGAGAGGACCTTCACTACTTCTTCAGCTAGCCAGCGTCTCCTGAGGAGTTCATCGAACACCTTCATCAGAGTTGCCAGTTTGCTGCCTGCCCTATGGAATTTGAACTCATGCATCCCCACAGTTGCATGAGACACCTATAAAATCTTATTGGTTCTGTTTCCCTAGAAAACCTAACTAGTACAACAACATATCAAAACTGATGGGATGCAGCAAAAGCAGTGCTGAGAGAGAAATTTTTAGCCCTAAAGACTTACATTAAAAAAGAAGAAAGAGCTAAAATCAAAGACCTAACTACACACCTGGAGGAATGAGAAAAAGAACAGCAAAGTAATCCCGGAGCAGGCAGAAGGAAAGAAATAACAAACATTAGAGCAGAAGTAAATGAAATTGAGAATTAATTTAAAAAATAGAATTAACAAAACCAAAAGTTGTTGTTTTTTTTTTATTCAATAAAATTGACAAACCCTTAGACCGACAAAGAAAAAGAGAGATAAGACACAAACAAATAAAATCAGAAATGAGATGGGGGCATTACTATTTATCCCACAGAAGTAAAAAGGATCATAAGACGATATTATGAACAACTGTGTGCAAGCAAATTGGACAACCTACATGAAATGGACAAATTCCTAGAAACACAGAAACTACCTACACTGACTCTAGAAGAAATAGAAGATCTTATCAGACCAATTGTAAGGAAAGAGATTGAATCAGTCATCAAAAACCTCCCTAAAAAGAGAAGCCCAGAATTCACAGGTGAATTCTACCAATCATTCCAAGGAGAATTAATACTAATCCTGCTCAAAATATTCCAGAAAACTGAAGAGGAAGAAACTGTACCTAACTCATTCTATGAGGTCAACATCACCCTAATACCAAAACCAGATAAAGGTGATAAAAGAAAAGAAAATTACAGAACCAATTTTTCTTATGAATACAGATGCAAAATCATGAACAAAATACTTGCAAATTGAATCTAACAGCACATTAAAAGAATCATACACCATGATCAGTTGGGTTTTTTCCCCAGGTATGCAAGGTTGGTTCAACATAAGAAAATCAATTAATGTAATATACCACATTAACAAAATGAAGAGGTAAAAACAAATGATCATCTTGATTCATGTAGAAAAGACATTTGACAAAATCCAGCACCCTTTCTTGAAAAAACACTTAGAAAAACAGAAATAGAAGGAAACTTCCTCAACATGATAAAGGTTTCCCACAAGACATGGATACCCACTGCCACCAGTGGTATTCAACATTGTACTGGCAATTCTAGCCAGAGCAGTTAGGCAAGAAAAAGGAATAAAAGGCATCAAAATTGGAAAGGAAGGAGTAAACCTTTCTCTATTTGCAGATGATACGATAATAAATGAATTTAGCAAAGTGGTGGATACAAGATCAACAAGCAAAAATCAGTTGTGTTTCTATACACTAGTAATGAGCAATCTGATGAGGAAATGAAGGGAAAAAAATGTCATTTAAAATAGCAACTAAAAGAATCAAATATTTAGGAATAAATTTAACCAAAGATATAAAGGACCTATACATAGAAAACTGTAAAACATCACTAAAAGAAAACAAAGAACATCTAAATTAATGGCAGGACATTTTTTTTCATGGATTAGAAGACTAAATATCATTAAAATGTCAATTCTCCCTAAACAGATTTATAGACTCAATGCAACTGCAATCAAAATCCCAATGGCCTAATTTACAGAAATGGAAAAGCCAATTATTAGACTTATTTGGAAGGGTAATGGACCCCATAGAGCCAAAACATCTTGAAAAAGAAGAATGAAATTGGAGGATTCACACTTCCTGACTTTAAAGTATATTACAAAGCTACAGTGGTCAAAACATAATGGTTCTATTATAATGACAGATATATTAACCAATGGAATCAAATTGAGAGTTCAGAACTAGACCCTCACATCTATGGGTTATTGATTCTTGTTTGTTTGTTTGTTTGTTTTCAGGTATATCTATTTATTTATTTATTTTTATTAGAGAAGTTTGTAGGTTTTTCAAAAAAATCATGCAAAAAAAAATACACAGTTCCCATATTATTCCTTTCCCATACACAGGCCAACTGATTTTTGACAAAGCTGTTTGCAATTCCACACAATTGGAAAGGAATAGTCTCAACAAATGGTGCTGGGAGAATTGGATATCCATATGTAAAAGAATGAAAGAGGACCCCTATCTCATACCTTATACAAAATTTATCTCAAAATGAATCAAAGACCCAAATGTAAGAACCAGGGTTATAAAACTCCTAGAAGAAAATGTAGGGAAGGATCTTCAGGACCTTGTGTTAGGCAATGGTTTCTTAGACTTTACATCCAAAGCACAAGCAACAAAAGAAAAACTAGATAAATGGGACTGCCTCAAAATTAAAAATATTTGTGCTTCAAAGGACTTTGCTGTGAAAATGAAAACACAGCCTACACAATGGGAGAAAATATTTGGACACCACATATCCAGGATTTAATATCCAAAATATATAAAGAAATCCCACAACTCTAAAACAAAAAGACAAACAACCCTATTAAAAATGGGTAAAAGACTTAAACATTTCTCCAAAGAGGATATACAAATGATTAAAAAGCATATGAAAAGATGTCCCAATATCCCTACCTATTAGGAAACTCAAATCAAAACCACAAGATATCATTTCACATCCACTAGAATGGCTACTATTAAAAAACAGAAAACTACAAGTGTGGGAGAGGATGTGGAGAAAGAGGAACACTCATTCATTTTTGGTGGAAATGTAAAATGGTGCAGTCTCTATAGAAGAAAATTTGGCAGTTCTTCAGGAAACTAAGAATATAATTACCATATGAACCAGCAATCCCACTACTAGGTAGATACCCAGAAAAAATGAAAGCAGGGACTCAAACAGATATTTCTACACCAATGTTCACAGAGGCATTATCCATACTTGCCAAATGATGCAGGCAACCCAAGTGTCCATCAGCCGATGAATGACTAAACAAAATGTGGTATATACATACAATGGGATATTATTCAGCCATAAAAAAGGATTGAAGTCATGATGCATGTGAGAACATGGATGAACCTTGAGGACATTATGCTGAGTGAAATAAACCAGACACAAAAAGAAAAATATTGTATGATCTCACTGACACAAACTAATTATAATACGCAAACTCACAGGTTTAAAACCTAGAATGTTACAGGAGATAGACTGTTATTAGAGAATGGTGAGCTGATGCTTAATTTGTACAGAATTTCAATTTAGGTTGATTGCAAAGGTTTGGAAATGGATGGTGCCAATGGTAGCACATTACTGTGAGTGTAATTAGCAGCACTGAATTATATTGGTGAATGTGGTTAAAAGGCAAACTATAGGTCTTATATGTTACTAGAATATAAATTAAATAATAAAACATAAGACTGTATAGCACAGTGAAGCCTATTGTAGATGATGGACTATAGTTAATAATACAATTATAAAATTGTTCTTTCATGAATTATAACAAATATATGACACTAATACAGCATGTTAATAATAGGATGGTATATGGGAAAAATATGCATAATATAAACTATGGATGATAGTTAATAGTACTATTTTGATACTCTTTCATCAATTGTAACAAAGGTAATTACTGTTAAAAAAGTAGTACAATCATAAAAATGTGCTTTCATCAATTGTAACAAATGTTCTACAGCAATGCAGTTTTGGCAGTGGGGTGGTGTATGGGAATATTGTATTTTATTCATGATTGTTCTGTAAACCCACAACTTCTCTAATAAAAAAAATTAAAAACAAACAAAAAAGGAACTGCACCTGATGTACGCTGCCTGGCAAAGCATCGCCCAAAATTTCATTGTTTCCTTTGCCTGGGGTAAGGCAGGCTATTATTATTCTAATTTTCTCCCAAGAAAAAAATGCCACAGTGTTTTTCCTGGCCTGCCAACAATGCAATTCCAACTTCAGGCTAATTTGAAAGTAATCATCTATGTCCATCCATGGGAACTATGCTGACACAAACTTGGTTTTTTTTATTTCTTTATGATATTCACGATGAAGTGGCATCTTTTGAGCATGCAGCCATCTGCTTTTAGAGAAACAGCTTAATCTAATAGACTAATCAGATGGGCAGCACTCTTTCAATTAAAACACTTCAAAGAAAATGTGTTTGTATAAAAGGGAATAATAATTTCTTATATTTATTGAGTACTTAGTATGGGTCAGGCATAGTATTTGACACATTTTATGTGCAGTGATTTTTTTAATCCCCAAAGCATAAGGATGTTATTATCCCCAGACTCACTGTTACAGAGCTAAGAAATGGCATCCTGGAGTTTGAATCCAAATAAATGGAGCTCTAGATACCATGTTGTTAACCTCTAGAGTAAACCACCTTGCTATCCATCTAGAATATTACTTAGAAACCAACTGTAATAGGCTGAATAATGGCCTCCAAATATGTCTATATCCTAATCCCTAGAGTTTGAGAATGCTACCTTATATTGCCAAAGGGACTTTGCAGATATGATTAAGGTTAAGGACATTGGGATGGGGAGACTATCTTGGATTATTCTGGTAGGCCCAGTGAATCCACAAGGTCCTATAACAGGGACCTGGGAGGAGTCAGTCAGAGGGGAGGGCCAATGTGATGAGAGAAGAGGAGGTAAGTGTGGTGTGCTTTGAAGGTGGAGGACAGAGGCCACAAGCCAAGGAATACAGACAGCCACTAGACGCTGAAAAAGATAAGCAAACAAATGTCCCCTCAGAGACTCCACAGAGGGAACCAGCCCTCCCAACAACTTGACTTAAGTCTAGTGAAACTGACAGGGGACTTCTACCCTCCAGAACTATAACAGAATAAATCCTTGTTGTTTTAAACTACAAAGTTTGTGATAATTTGTTCAGTGGCAACAGTAAATGAATACAACAATAATGAGGAAACTTGCACTGCACATTGACAGATTCTTAGAAAAGACCAGAGAAGAAGGCTTTGTAGATAGATAACTGCAAAAACTGTGGTCTTGGCATTGTGAAGTAGAATATAATGACACAGTGATTTCCCAATTTTTTTTTCAGGTCTCCAATTTTTCTCTACTTTTCCCCCTTTCCAGTGCCAATACTTTCACCCCCATGCAAGCTTCCATGATTCTCCAGTAGCCAGAAATGATCTCTCCCTCTTTGGAAATCTTATTAGGCCATCTTATCTCACATAGGCTAATTCTCACACTTGTTGTTCTATTATAAATATGCTAAATCACCTGTGTATTTACTGTACACAGATTCAGTCCTACATGCTTAGGCCAGAAGGGAGGAGATGAGACAAAGGGAGGGAGTAGCGCATGGTATTTTCCAAAGATGGCTGCAATAACATCTCCCAGCCCAAAGGGCAATGTGACTTGCCTCTTCCCCATCAAGAGGAGAAGTTTATTTCTCCATGCTCTTGAATCTTGGCATGCCCTATGATTGTTTTGATCAGTAGAATTTGACAGAAGTGACATTATGCCAGTCCCACCCATAACCCTTAACTGGTCTGGCAGGTTCTGCTTCCTGCCTCCTGGAATGTTCACTCTTGGGGAAACCAGATGCTATGTAAAAAGCCTAAAAGCCTGAGAGTGCCATTCTGGAGAAGCCCAAGCTAGTCATGTGAAGAGTCTGCATAGAAAGCTATTGCAGCCATCCTAGACAAGTGAGTGAAAATATCATCCTGTACTTCCAGCCCTATTGAGCCTTCTGATGACACTAACCCCAGCAGCTACTCAACTGTAACTTCATGAAAAACCCTGAGCGAGAAGTTCAGCTGAGCCCAATCAACCCACAAAAATGTGAGATAGAGTGATAAACTACAATTTTAAGTCCCTATATTTTGGGGTGATTTATGAGACAACAAAAGATATTTGAAACAGAGGGAAAAAGAGAAAATAAGTAGTGCAGGAGATTTTATTGCCATTACACCTCATAACATCAATTAAAGTCAATCACTCAACTTGTGTGGGCTGTTGCGGAGATCTGGATGAACTGCTACAGTGGGAGTTGGTTCTCAGGTGCCTTTCATAGTGTGAACATTTCACACTGCATAGACGGTATTGAAGACGCAATTTATCCTACAACTTCGGTTTGAATACCAACTAATCACTTTATCTGGTGCTCAACTGAAGAAATTGCCATTCCTTAACACCAAAGGAAAAACTGGCCCCCTTGGAATCACTGACAGATGTAGGTCTCCAATAAAGAGACTTCTTAGGATTTTTCAAGGGTAGTTCTGACTTTAAATGCCTTTTGGCTTACAAGCTGACTTAAGAATTTAATTAGTAAAGGTACTATATACTGTGACAATGATAATGGCATTGCTACTGCTGATGATGATGGAGGAGGAGGAAGACTGCATGCCAACCAAAGAGTGGATTTAGTTTATAAACAAGCTCTTGCTACCTTTTGGAAATCTGAATATTAATAGTTATTAACTGACCCAGAATTAATTTATGTTTAAAATATTTCTCTGCTTTTAATGAATAAAGTATCATTTCATTCTTCTAAACTGCATCATTCACATTGGAAGAAACTATCCTTATCCAGCTGAATCTAATATAAATGGATAAAATACTTCAAAAATAAAAGGTGTAGATTTAAGTTAAAAGCAGCTTGTACAGACCAAATACTTTCAAGTTTTCTTTGAGGGGGAAAACAAAAAATCAAAGGCACTAACATCCTGAGAAATTGTTCCCCACAGTCAATGATCATTAAAATCTTTATATATTTCTTTTACTACTACAAGAGGATGCAACAACTTGGTAAATTTCATGAAAATATAAACTAAGGGTTCCTGTCTCCTCAACAGTAGTATAAGCTCCTATGCTTGCAAAATGTCCTTATTTTCCTTCTTAGCGCTTGTTGAGCTTGGCATGGCCCTAGATAAAGGTAATTTCATCATATCTCTGCTGAACGAATGTTTCTTCTATATACTGTTCTTTTTGTTTGTTTTTTGTTTGTTTGGTTTGGTTTTTTTGATGATTCAAAAGGTCTGAGTTTACTCCTAAATCAGGCAAAGGGTAAATGACAATATAAGAACAAATTTTGCTTACAGCAATACCATAATACAACACTGAATTATTACAGTGCAGTGGTTATAATTCACTATAGAATATTCTTAGCCCAAATACCAGACAAACTACAATCACCCAGCTGCTCACAGACCTGCAGAATTGGTGCAAGCAGTTGCAGTCTTCATAATAAAACCCCAAACTGATAAGGCTTTTCTGGCAGTGAAAGCTTCCTCTCTGAGAGCGGACCATTCCACTCCGCGAGGACCCGTGCCACCCTCACTTTGAGTCTTGGTCTTTCTTGTCATCTAAAAGGATGGAGCAGATCCCCAG
The DNA here is from genome assembly GCA_004027775.1 of Bradypus variegatus. Lineage (NCBI taxonomy): Eukaryota > Metazoa > Chordata > Mammalia > Pilosa > Bradypodidae > Bradypus > Bradypus variegatus. Next base: position 7,404 of record PVKY010007098.1, on the reverse strand, counting down.
CTTTTTCAGTTTTTCCATCAGGTCCCCGTTGTGGAGCATCTGCAGAAGGATGTCACAGCCACCCACGAACCTGCCGTTGAGATACACCGGCGGGATGCAGGCCAGTTGGATAGTGTTGAACGCCTTGCCGGAGTCCAGGGTCGTCCAGTCGTTGGAGGCCGCGTAGTCGCGGACGCCGTGCAGCCGCAGGCGTTGCTGAAGCCGCACTGGGGCTGCTCCGGCGTCCTCTTAAGGAAGACCACCTCCTTGTCCTTCTTCACTAGAGGGTCCACTTGCTCCACTGAGCTGCTGCCGCCGCCTGTGCCCGAGCCCGCCGCCTGCGCTCCTGGGCCCAGCAGGCCGCCAGCGCCACGACCCCAGCGGAGCAGGGCCGCCGCCGCTCGGCCCAGGGAGCCGCTCATCCCGCACGCCCGCCAGAGCCCTCGTTGGCCCAGGACCTGGGCTCGCACCAGCCTCGTTCCCCTATATAATGTTTTAAAAATGCTTTATATCTTATTACAAAAGTGTGTTACAGGAAAAATAATTAGCGTTTATGGATAACAAGAAGGCCATCAAAACCATATTCCCATCACGCTGACATTACCACTATCAATATCTTGATATTTGTGGTCCAGATTCTTTTCTGTTCCTATAAAGATTACTTTCATTATTATTGTTTTAACTGGAGCCATGTGTTGTAATTTTGTAACCTGATTTTTTGGCAGAATGAAACTCCTAAGGTGATCTCAATTTGCTTCTAGATTTCATTCTCAAATCCCTCTCTTTTAAAATATTTTTCACTCTTTGACATCACTGCTAGAAATACTTACTAGTAAAAATCATTTTGAAACTCATATTGAAGGAGATACTTCTTTTGAAAAGAGGTCAAGTAATACATAGTTAATTCTAAAAGCTCTCTCTGAGAAAGTAAGAAAATAATAGTTCAGTACAGTGAAAACAAAACACAAGCTGAACATGAGGATTTTAAGTAGCTGACCTGAGAAGACACAGGATGAGGATGGCGAGGTAGTTAGACAGGTGTCAGGGATGGCAATGAATAACTAAATCAGAGAGTGAACCACCAGCAGCATTAGCATTACCTGAGAACTTTCTAGAAAAGAGTTCTTGGGCCCATCCAGATTTATTGAATCAGAATTTCTGGGGGTGGGGCCCAGCAATCTGCATTAACATGCAATTAACAAGCCTTTCATGTAATTCTGATGCAAGCTGAAGTTTGAGAATCACTGCCTAAGGCAATAGTTAGGTGAACCACACTTCAGGTGAACCACAGCTCAGGCTGCATATTACCCTTTGCAGGCTGTGCCGGTTTGAATGTATTATGTCCCCCAAACACCATTATCTTTGATGTAATCTTGTGTGGGCAGACCTATCAGTGTTAGTTAGATTGTATTTCTTTGAGTGTTTCCATGGAGATGCGACCCACCCAACTGTGGGTGATGACTCTGATTGGATAATATCCATGGAGGTGTTGGTGCACCCATTCAGGGTGGGTCTGAATTAAATTACTGGTGTACTATATAAGATCAGACAGAAGGAGCAAGCTGCCACAGCCAAGAAGGACACTTTGAAGAAAGCACAGGAGCTGCAGATGACAGACAGTTTGAAGATGGCTGTTGAAAGCAGACTCTTGCTCTGAAGAAGCCAAGGGAGGTCAAATACCCCAAGAGCAACTAAGAGTGACATTTTTGAGGAACTGCAGCTTAGAGAGGAACATCCTGGCAGAAAGCCATTTTGAAACCAGAACTCTGGAGCAGACGCCAGCCACATGCCTTCCCAGCTAACAGAGGTTTTCCAGACACTATTGGCCATCCTCCAGTGAAGGTATCGATTGTTGATGTATTACCTTGGACACTTTATGGCCTCAAGACTGTAACTGTGTAACCAAATAAACCCCCTTTTATAAAAGCCAATCCATTTGTGGTGCTTTGCATTCTGGCAGCATTGGCAAACTAAACACAGGCTTTTACAACATACCTGTGCCTGAACATCACCAAGCCCAAGCAGTTTACATAATCCCTAGTGTTGGTAAATGAGCACCCTTATTGTTGCAGAAGGTGTCCAGGTGATACTAATCAACAACCAGGATTGAGAACTGCTGGTCGAACAAATGTATCAAACCAGCAAACTGAGGAACAAATTGAAAAAGAACCACGTAGGGCTGAGAACTTTGGTATATTCTGCCACAGTAGCTGAAAGAATGAAAATAAATTTAAAGAGAATATCATCTATTTTATTTTACACCACTGTACCATTTTGTTAAAAAGAGATGAGGAATGCTTTGGAAGAGAAATTTAAATGTTATTTAGAAAGAAGTATTGTTATTATCAAGTAATATGTTCATTAGTCTATGACATGAATTTAAAGATCTTATACACAAGGAAACCTGATAATTGCAATTATGGTATGCAATTATGCAATTATGTTATGGTAAACATTTACCTGCCCAGGACCCAATTATAATAACTTAAAACTTACAGCTACCGATGGTACTAAGCTTGAATATAACAGTTCTATACCCATAATAGGACCAGAAGTATCAGGGTACAATAGTGTAAGTCATAAGAATAACTTACACTTACCATGAACTTTCATATGTATCATCCTAATCCTTGTAAAAATCCTGTAAAATAGGCCATATAACCATCATTGATCAATAATAATTACTATTCATAATGAGGCCCTACATCATTAGGGAATGCTAATTTTTGTTCAAAATATTTTGCTTAAGTAGATAAGGAATAAAATAGGCAAAGATTTTTCACACAGAACTCAAAAAGTACTAACATAGAAAGAAATTCGATAAATAAGAAAATAAGAACTAAAGTAGATAAAGCTTTCTCAGCAGAACACAAAACATTCCTAATGAAAAAAGAAAAACAATAATTTTTTGAAGTCCAATTTAAAAAGAATTTCTGTACATTGAAAGTGAAATGAAAAGACAAACTGAAAGATAATATTGACAATACATAGCTGATAATGGGCTTATCTCCAAAATATAAAAAGAACTACCACAAATCATTGAGAAAAAAATCTGATTTTAAAATGGGCAACAAACTTGAACAGGCGTCAGCAAACAAGAGGGTATCCAAATGGTTGATAAGCACATGAAAAAATAGTCAACATCATTCTTCTCAAGGAAATGCAAATTAAAACCATGATAAGCTAACACTATGCATCTACCAGAATGCTAAAACTTCTAAGCACTTACCCTACAACCCAGCAATTATATTCCTCGTGTCTGAAGAGAAGGGAGTGCAACTGCTTACCAGAAGACACGTTCAAGAATGTTCATAGCAGCTTTATTCATAAGAGTTAGAATTTGAGGAAAACTCGAGGGCCCACAAACAAAATAAAGGATACAAATTGGTATATATGAATAAAAGAATACTACACAGTAACAAAAAGAATGACTAGCATATACAGCAACATGGATGAACCTCAAAAAGGTTTTGTCGAGTGAAAGAGTACAGTTGAAAGAAAACATGAGTATAAGCCCATTTATATGAAGTTCAAGAACAGGCAAAACAGATGGCAATAGAGCTTAGAATAATTGGGGGCTGCAGGGAGTGGGGCATAAACCGTGAAGGGTTCTGAAGGAGACTTCTAGGATGCTAGAAATGTTCTCTATTTAATTGGAGGTGAGGTGATTACACAAATACATATACTTAAGATCAGTTCACTCTACTGTATGAAATAGCACAACTTATAAAAACAAAGATCGTTACAAAGAAAAGTATGATCCATTTTCAAAAGGCAGCATCTAAAGTAATTCCACCAATAGTAGTTTTTGTTTTGTTTTGTTTTTTAATAATTATGAGGTTTTAAACCATAGTTATCCAAAAGAAATACCTCTTTAGGATTTTGCCTCATCATTGTTTATCCCATGAATAATACTCAAGTTAATTTTTTTAAATTTTTAATATATATTTTTTAATTTAATAATTATATATATTTATATATTTTTCTATCACCTTTGACCATTCTTATAAACATACTCCATCTGAAAACAGATCATATTTCTCAACTTCACCATAATTTCCTCTCTAGATTTTGGATGTTAAAACTTGTCTAAATAGGATATCAATGGTTGTTTTTCTAGTTACTTTATATTCTTGAAGCAAAGTTATACTCTTAAAATTTGGGTATGTATACTTCAATACTAAATAAAATTGATCATGTCTGTAATCAAGTTATTAGAATATATAATTTCAAATCAGCTATACTTAATTTGGAAATAATTAGAATTTCAATCCAGTAATATTTTCAGAAACATAACTCTGAAAATTTTTTTTTTTTGCATTGTGTTAAGTTACTGATATATTTCCATATACAACCAGTTTCAGGGATACTGTAATGAACATCAAATATATAACTTCAAATATTTATGTTGCTTCTCTCTGACTGGTCAAGCACAAGAGAGAGCAGAACATCATTGTCTTAAATTGACACCAGCTGCTGCTTAACAGTTACCACATGTATGGTTATCTTGCTGACCAATCAAAAGTGGACTCCTTAAAAGCAAACATCTGCTGCCCATTTTTAGCAATTTCTACATGAAAACACGTTTATCAAAAACCACTTAAGCTTTCCCAACACTGAACATGTGCTTCTAGAAAACTTATCTTCCTGCCCCAATGGTACTGATTTTTAACTTCATATCCCCCAATATTTAAAAACAATTTTCATAACACCTTTCCTTCAAAGTGGCTCTCAAAGACAGTTTTTCATTTCTGGATCTATTCTTTCCATACTTGCTTGATTGTGTGTTCACCTCTCAGAAGGCAGAAGTGAGCACCCATCTTGGGAGAAGAGTGACACTGAAACTGTTGCTTTCCTATTCTGAGCTGAGCATGATTTAAAAAAAAAAACACTAAAGCACAGCATAGTGGTTATGGAAAACAGACTGTTTGAATTCAAGAGTTAAAAAATAAGGGCTCAAACAATGCTAGCTATTATTCCCATTGTTGTTACTATTGGTATTAATTATATTACAAAGCACATAGTTATCAGTCAGAAACCAGGTATGCTGATTTCAGCTACATAAAATCAGAAGGAAACTGGAGAAGTTGAAATTCTAAATCAGAGTGTTTGCTATTCTAAAATACTTGAGGAGAGGCAACAATTCAATTAAAACAAATGCAACAAGCCATTTACCTTTTGTTGACATTTTTGAAGCTCCACTCAATTTTGAAAATTTTCTGTATATAGAAGAAAAACAAATCATCCTAAGTTCATTCACAGAGTCTGAATTTCTGCTGAATTTCCATCCCTATACATTGAAAATGATGAACTCCTTCTATCTAGGAGTTACCAAAGGAAATGCAAATCACTACTGTAAAGACAATATTAATCAGACCCTCATTTTCTTATGCATGTCATTCTCTTCTTCAAAAACAAATATTTTTGATAAGTAATGAGAAGCCCAAAGTAAAATCCTGGAAACTAGATCATGACAAATGGCTCAAGATTTGGGGATCCCCCCACCCCTTGGTAACAAAAGGAGACTTATCATTATGAATTTACATGAATATCTTTTTTTTTTTCCATCTTTATCCAAGAAGAATTCTTAAAAGTCATGTTCTAATTCAGCAGGTAGAGGCTCCTGTGTTCATATTTCCATCTTGAGCTGTTGTGGCATTGTTAGTGTTGTTTCCAAGGGTAACAAGGCCCATAAAATGTCAATCAAAACCCACCATCAGCAGGGTAAGTGTTGGAAGTTGTTACATAATCAGCATGCCTGTTTCAGCACAAGAGGAATTCTGCATGTGGATACTGAATTCACAACTTTAAATCTCAGATTTCCTGTGCCTACAGGTTGCCACAGAAGCCAGGGCTGTGGCTCTCTGAGCAGTATGAGTCAAAACCCAACCTCTCATTGCCTAATCGAACAATGATGCATTTGACTCCCCCAGGTCCCCTGAGTAATAGAATTATTGGGAGGACAACAAAGGAAGGGCAGAGCAGGGCCCTTCTGACAGCTGCAGAAAACACTGCAGAAACTCATAGCCCTTTCAAGCACTCAGATTTTCTAAGCTAACATCCACCCTTAAACTGAAATTTGTATGCTGATACAGTAGTACTCAATACACAATCTACCTGCCTGCCCAAACCTCACTAAGAGTACAGATGCCAGACACACTGGGCTCTGAGCTTATTTTAGTTGGGAGAAAAGTAAGTGTGGTATAGGTTTTCTAGGATAAAGACCAGCCAAGACATTATAGTCCTATAATATGTTATAAATTTAAGATGGAATAGACATACCAGACCTTTGTGCTAATCATCTTCCAGTATGCTTTTCCACAACATATTCTTCAAGTACAATTTTAAATGATTTAGGTAAGGAAGATTCTTAAGTTTTCTTTAGAGTCTTCTTACCCAAACTTCACAGTTAGTAGTTTTATGAAGTTTATGAATATTCTCTTAGGAAAAGTGCTAGTGGGGAGGGAGAGAAGTGGAGGAAGAGGAAAAAATAGAGGATGAAGGTAAAGGAAAGGAGAAGAAATGGAGAAAGAAGAGGAGATGGAAGTAAGAAGAAAAAAAGAATAGGTGGAGAAAGACCAGGAGGAAGAAGAAATGAAAGAGGAGAGGGAATAAGAGGAAGGACACCAGAAGGAAGGAAAGAGGAATCATACTTTTAATAGATTTCCCTGTTGTCTTGGCATTTGTATGCATGTCCGAGTATAATTTCCTGAAGCATGGAGCTTAAGTTAATCAGAAAGTATTTCAGAACTTCATGAAAGCTCATAATATACTATGGAGAAAGATTCCAAAAAACTACTCATATATGTCACATGTTAAAAAATGAGGTGAAAGTTGATTAGAATTTGATTCTGCAGTGTTCTATCCTTGGCCCAGCATGTGATTTCAATCATGGCACTTTCTTAATTACTTCAATAATTCTCCACCTATAGTATTCTCTTCTACCCCTAACAAGGCTTTAACTTAAAATAACAATAATAACCATAAACTTACTCAAACTTTTGTGCACCCAAGTACATTTTCAAGAAAATGAAAGGGCAACCTACAGAATGGGAGAAAATAGGTGCAAATCATATTCAGAATATATATTTAAAAAACTCCTACAACTTACAAAAAGTAAAACAACCCAACTAAAATTTTGGCAAAGGACTTGAGTAGACCTTTCTCCAAAGGAGACTGTGATAGGTTGAATTATGTACAGCAGAAAAAGGAAAAAGGTTCTTAATCTTAATCCCACTCCTGTAGGTATGAACCCATTGTAAATAAGATGTTTTGAAGATATCATTTTTAGTTAAGTTGTAGTCAAATGAATCAAGGTGGGCTTTCATCTGGATTGCTGGAGTCCTTTATAAGATGAATGAAACTCAGACCTAGGGATGGAAAGCCATGGGAAGAGTTGGAAGCTAGAAGTCAGTGGGAACATGG